>PVHY01024504.1:0-19564 GCA_004024945.1 Uropsilus gracilis
CCCTCCTTTCCTTCCTTCCTTTCTTTCGAGACTAGGTCTCGCTATTTTTGCCCATGAAACTGCAGGCTCACATTGCCTGGGGTATCACAGTCTCAAGTAATCTCCAGCCTCAGCTTCCTAGGTAGCTGGAATTACAGGCATGCGCCACTACGCTCGGCTGTTTTTTGGACTAGGGCTTGCTGTGTTGCCCTGAGTGGGACTCCAACTGTGATCCCTAGGCCCAGCCGCTTCATAGGCTGAAGCTTACAGGCACGTGCCACCATGCCCGACTGTTGTGTGCATTTCTCTTTCTCTTGCTTTCTCTCTGTTCACCATTTTCTGTCCTCATAAACTGGCTTCACCTCTGGCAGTGGGGAGGGCTTTGCACTTACCAAGAGGGCTGTGAATGTATCTATCCCCCAATAAAAGGGTTAATGTGCATTTTCCTTTGGGCCTCAGTCTGGTAGTACTGTGGATGGTGGTGGGAAGTTTGGGTAGCGCTCTATCAAGGCCCCATTCTGCTTCCCAACCCATCCTCTACCTACACTCTCCCTTCAAATTGGGCATAAATATGTTTTTGATTAGTGGTGTTGAGGGGGATCACATCCTCTGATCCTAATGCTGCCCTTTCTGCTTCCTGCAGGTCACCCAACCTGTCTGCAGTTCACGCTGAACATGACCGAGGCTGTCAAGACCTACAAGTGGCAGTGCATAGAGTGCAAGTCCTGCATCCTCTGTGGGACTTCGGAGAATGATGTGAGTTTGGACAGCCTTTTAATGGAGAGCTCGAGAAGTGGGAGATCTTTGAGGGGTGGACTTCCAGGAGGACTTATATTGGTAGGCTGCTGGGGCATGGATATGTCAGTCAAGACCTCCTCCATGACTGTTGCCCCCAGAACCCTGAGGGCCCTTGCATGCCAGGACGTTGAATGCTCTTTCTGCCTGTGGAGAGAGAAATGAGCAGTGCAGACCAGACACTGCCTGGCTGGCCATTAGTCCTATGTGGTGGATGGACGTGCCACGGCTATGGTTGGGTTCTACAAGACTGTTGATGCCAGAGTGTGTAATCTCATATGGTCTAATGTTAATTATAACACATACAGAATTTAAAAAACAGACCATCTTATTACAGAAAATTTCAAAGTCATGCAAAGTGGAGACAATACTAAGACTGATTTAACCCGTTTTAAAGCTGATTAAGCTTCAACAATGATCAACACATGTTCAATCTTTGTTCATAAATATTGCCACCTCCCCATCATACTCCCACCATAATAGCATTTCATCTGTAAATATTTCATAAATATCTCAAAAAGATAAGGACTTTTTAAACAAAAATAACCAAAATGTTAGCATAACTAAAAAAATCATTAATTCCTTAATATGCTCAAACATCTGGTCAACATTCCTATTGCCTATGTATAAATGTTTTTTAAAACATCTAGAACATTTAAAATAGCATTCTCCCCAATGATCATGATGTAAATGACTCTCTGAGCACTTGGGATGAAAGAAATAGGGGCTTCCCACTGGGATACAACTTTGCCAAGGGGTGTCGTATGCAGTGGGACCCTGATCAACGGTGGAGGGTGCTAGGTTGGTGGAATGGTACAGATAGGGACTCCCTCCTGTGGTATCTCTTAGAAGCTTGTTAATTTGAATTGGGATGCAAATCAGGCAGGTTGATAGGTTCTGAAAGTTTCTTTTAACAAGTAGTTTTCCCCTTTATCTTGTTCTTTTGTCCCCTAGAATTTTTGTTGAGAGAGTGAGTTAATTTGTTCATTAGTGTTTGCCCAGAGTGCATTTTGCTCACTGCATCCCATGGTGGCAGTTGACACTTTTCCTCTGTCTCTTATTTTCTATACATTGGCTTCAAGCTAGAGCTTGACCTGGTCCTGATCCTCACTTGTTCTAGCTCTGCCTCTCTCTTGACATTTAATTTATAATATAGTATAATACAATGTAATATAATATGCATACATATTTGGCAAAGCCACTTCATAAATGGTGGTGTGTCCTTTCATCAGGAGGTATGGAATGCCTGGTGTCTCTCTTTTTGTGAAGGTTAAGCATCTGTTGATTCTCTTCATTCAGATTGATTATTTCATTAAGAATAGTGATATTTTAACTTGGTAATTTCATTCTTATTTTGTTTGTTTGTTTATTTATTTATTTTTGAGACTAGGTCTTACTATTTTTGCCCATGGAACTGTAGGCTCACATTGCCCGTGGTACCATGGCCTCAAGCAATCCCCAGCCTCAGATTCCCAGGTAGCTAGGATTACCCGCTGTGATTCCATAAGTTGTCACTTACAGGCATGAGCCACCGTGCCCAGCTCATCCTTATTTTTTAATTGGGGTAATTTTACAAAAAGAAACTTGTTTCATAGTCTCATATTTGGTCACCCTAAGATGTAGGAAAGGTAGGATAAATACTTGATTTTTCTCATTTACAGTTTTCAAAAAACACTTATTCATTATAAATATACTCAATTAAATAGGAATTATAGGATACTATCTTCATATGAGAGGCTATTTATATTTTAGAACTACAGCTATTATCATATTTAATGGGGCAATATAAAGGCATTTCTGTTAAGGTCAAGAAGTGGGTAAGGATGCCCATAATTTCTGCTATTCATCACTATTCCAGAGATATTTTGACTAATGCAATAAGACAAGAGAAATCAACATAAGAATGGCAACAAAGTAGGAAACTATTATCTAGAAAGTCCCATAGAATCAATGATAAAGCTAACTCTACAGTAAAGGTAACATTGTATAAAAACATACAGAAATTAATAGCTTTCCTATGCACAAATAATAACCAGTTGTAGAACATACTAGTAGAGAAATCCCTTTTACTAGCAGCAAAGAAAAAATACTTAGAAATAAATTTAACACTAAATATGTAAAACTGATAAAAATTTTAAACACTCTGAAAAGACACAGACATAGAATTGAGCAAATATATAGATATCATGTAATTGTGGATAGAATGACTTAACTTCATAAAGAAGTCAGTTCTTTCTAATTTATGAATTCAATTCAAGCCAAATAAAAGTGCCAATAAATATTTTATAAAACTAGACAAGTTGATACTAAAATTCATCTGAAAATACAAACTTGCAAGAACAGCAAAGAAAATGCACGCACAAAACCAAATTATTAGTGGGGAGACTCACTCTACTAAATGTTAAAGTATACTGTAGGACCTCTGTATTGAAGCAGTATAGGCAAATAGATAAATAAAACAGATTAGAAAATCCATACTTTACCCCAAGTACATAGATTTAGTATAAAAGTTGCAGCTAAAATTACTACATTAAAGATGGGACAACTATTTTGCAAAAGACAAAATTAGGTCCATGGCCCACAAAATACATAAAAACAATCTTTAAATGGACAAGGGAGCCAAATATAAAAAAAAATGAGCTATTTCAGTACTAGAAGACAACTTGGGTGAGTTTTTCTTTAATACAAATATAGGGAAGATTTTTTTGTGACTCAACATTCATGTGCAATACAAGAAAATACTGATAAACTTAACCACATAAACATTTGCACAATGCAGAACACCACAAACTCAAAAGTGGACTGACAAACTGGGAGAGCGTATTTGTAGCATACACCACAGGAAAAGGGCTAATATCCTAGTACACAATGAACTTTCAATATTTGAGGGACCAGGGACCAGAAACCCGAAAGAAGATAGTAAGTGAATGACAGATAATTCATAAAAGACACAAAAAAGTGACTTAAACATTAAAAAAAGTTCAAATGCTTATGAATTAAAGAAATGAAAATAAAATAAAACAAAGAAACTACTTCTTGTCTATAAATTGGAAAAAAATTGAAAGTATGACTATACTGTCTGTTGATGAAGCTGTGTGAAAAACTACCACCTGGGAGTGCAAAGTGGAGCAATCTTTTGGGAGGGAAATTTAGCAAAACCTAACACACCTGCTGTGCACTTAACTTTTAACTTAGTGATCTTGCTCACAGGAATCTAACTTACAGCTATACACACAAGATATGAAAATATGAATACATTGGTTTATTCATGATCACATGTTTACAATTGCAAAATGTTGGAAACAATCTAAATGCACAGACATACATAGAATAATGGTTAAACAAATAATAACACTGAAACACAATGGAGTATTAGGCTGCTATGTAAAAGCATGAGATAACCCCCAAACAATGAAAATACCAGCACTCAGATATTGCTTTATACCAACTGGTTTCTACCAGTGATTAAGTACTATTCTCCAGAAAAAGGGACCACGAGAAATGACTGGTGCCAGAACTGGAACTGGGAAAATACAGCCTGGAGCATCTTCTGTACTAGAAATTGAGTCCGGAGTGTCCTTTGTGCAATAAAATTATGAAGTGCTCAAAAAGTGAGTGATAGGCTATCTCCAAAGGACACAGAAACCAACTTGAAGGAACCTACCAGTTGCCAAACTGGGGACAAGTATGAATAGAAAATAAATACTGACAGTATTAAGTTACAAGGCAAAGGATAAAGCAAGCACAATACTACTTTAAACAAGAACAAAACATTTGAACAGAAAAGCTAAAAGGGGAAGAAGTAAGCTTTTTCTTAGATAAAATTTTTAATTAATAAATGTAGAGAGAAGAGGAAAGCCACCCATCACCAGCAAGCAAACATCATAGTTATGGTTGTTGTAAGACTCATCAAATGCTGCTAATAATTAGTGAGTAAAAGTAGGATGAGAAAGAGGAGATTTGATTAATCTCAGAGTATCTTCCCCATTAGATTACATATAAGTTAGCTACAAGGGAAAAGTCATAACTTTACAGTGAGAGACTGGCAGAGAGTACCTTGACCACACAAGCAACATTTCTGGTAATAAGATTATTGATATCAGTGCCCCCAATATGATGCAGCAAGAAGGGGTTAGTATTTTTTTATGATATTTTTGTGTTATTCTTGCCAGAAGCACACACCCCCATCTTCTCAATAAGTGAGAGCAGACAAGCTCCAGTTGAATGACATTCTGTGAAGTCACTGGCCTGGAATCTTCAAAAGGGTCCACATCATGAAAGATAAAAAAATGGAGGAATTGTCTCAGATTCAAAGACACAAATCAATGCAACGTGGGGTCCTGGGTTGGATCATGGCATAAAGAACATAGTGATAAAATTCAAGTAAGGTCTGTAGACCAGTTAGCATTGCACCAGTGGTAACATTCATGAATGTGCTGTGGTAACGGAAGATGTAAGAATCAGAGAAGCTGAGTAAGATATACACAGAAATTCTCTGTACTACCGTAACTTTTTTCTAAATCTAAAATTATTTCAAAATAATAAATAAAAATATAGTGATATTTCTCTAACACCTTCCAAAGGTGAGTTTTTTTCAAATCATATTTAGACAGATATGACATATTTCAATCCACCATGGTTATATTAGTACTATTTTTGCCCAATGGGAGCATAATCAGGCTGGATCCTGGGTCTTTTTGACATGACCCCAATAGTATTTGATAGTTTCCTTGCTTTCCGGTATGTAAAGGTATTCATTTCATGACCCACCTAGGGAACCCTGCTTTTCCCCAAGGAGTCCTGGCTCATTTTAGTGGGTACTGCACTTTAGAGAACATAATATGAGTGCTAATGTTCATGGCGTTAGTTACTATTTGGGGGCATTCTCAATGGATAGAGTGTTAGAAAACATGTTTTGTTTGTTAAAGATAAAATGCACCATGAATTTATACTGCTATTTCCAATTCATGCCCAGGACTAATTATAGGATTTTTACATAACCTTATTGGTGTTTCTTTTTTTTAAAAAAATTATTATTTATTTATTTGTTTGTTTGTTTTTTATTCTTTAAATCACAACCTCAGTAAATGGTTTTTGGGATATCTCCCCCACCACCCTCCCTGGGGTGCTCCTTCCATTCTCTCACACCCCACTCTGGGTTGTTTGCTAGTCTCCGTTAAGTCCATTAGTTTCTTCCTTTCCTGAGGCCCTTTCTTTGGGTGAAGGACTATGTTCTCGGAACCAAGTGAGCCTTGATGGTAGGTTTTCAGTCTTAAGTTTGCATTGGACAGCCAGTCTATTTTTATTTGTGGTCTTTCCATGCTTTCTTGTTGGAGACTGTCTTCTCCAACCCCATCTCTGTTGTTTTGCTGCTTTACCTTATGGTTCTGGCTTCAGATTAAGGGGGTCTCAACTCCTGCCATTGCCGGTGAAGAAGTTTCCCTGTGGATACAGGCAATTGTGATTGGCCATTGTACATCATCTCCGCTGCCTCAGTTTGCAGCTTTGCTGTGGGGCCGATGCCCCCAGTCTTTGGCCTTACTCTCCTCTCCTGTAAAGTGGGGAGGGGTGCCTTGCTCTCCTAGAAGGCATCTCCAAAATGAGGTCTTGGGTCTTCCAGACCCAGCAAGCGCATAAGTGTGCTTCTTGATCTCGTGTTTCTGTAGATTTTTCCTCTGTCTCACCTGGATTGGTTCTTTTGATTATCCATCTGCTGTGTCCAGTGCATGCTTGTGGGTTGGATTTTTACCTGGCCCCTCACCCCTTTGATGATGGGGTTTGTGTTATATATGTTCTTTGCTCCACCTGAAAATTAAATGCTGGAGAGTGATGAAATGGAGGGGGCACACCTTGCCTGCCACCACCCCCCTGTGGGGGCGGGTCCCAGATGTCCATGCATGGGCCATCCCAATCCCCCCTTGGGCTGGGGCCTGGGGCAAATGCCTCAGCCGATCTGGGCTGCAGATGGCTGCCCTGTGCAACAACCATCCGCTGGTGGATGGAGCTCCAATGCCATTCATTCCCCCCTCCTGGGCTCTCCAGACTTGGGGGGGCTTACCCCGGGGTCTTCTCCACCTCTGCTCCCCACTGGCTAGGGGTGGAAGGGTGGGAGCCCCGGGTTGCATGGAGGCCTCTGGGCTGACCCGGCTACCCCTGGCGGTGTGCAGCTGGTCTGTTGGCCCCTGCGTCCTCTGGACGAGAAGACACTACCTGAACCTGACGGCCTCCCTTCCAGGTCCTGCAACCTCCCACCTGAACCCGAGGCAGAAGGGGCAGAGCCCAGGGCTGTATGGAGGCCTCTGACTGACCGGCTACCCCCAGAGGTGTGCAGCTGGCCTGCACACCTCTCCTTATTGGTATTTCATCTGTATTTCTTTCAACCATGTCAAAACCTTGCTGCTTCTCAAAACCAACATTATTACTCATTTCGTAAACACAGAAATGACTCAGAATATCAATTCCTCTGTTACCACCTGTAGGAAGATTACTGACTATAACTGATTCTGTCTATATCTGCATTTTTTTTTTTTGAGACTAGATCTTGCTATATTGCTCAGGGTAGTCCCATCCCACAAACTCAAATGATCCCCAGCCTCAGCCTCCCAGGTAGCTGGGATTATTGGCACCCGCCACTGCACCAGGCTGCTTTTTCTAGAACCAGGTCTCACCACGTTGCTCAGGGTAGTCTTGAACCGGGCAACTCAAGGGATTCCTGTCCTCTTGCCTCCCAGTGCTTGGATTATAGGCGTACACCACCATGCTTGGCTTGTACTGATTTTTATCCTTAAGGTCTATTTGACTAAGGATGTACAATCAAACTACTTGTTTTAAATAGTTTATTTCTATGTCATTGTGCCAGAAATTAATATATAGAATTATTTTTTTCATATTCCTTTTGTTTTCTAGGAACAATTGTAAGTTAATTTTGCTCTATGAGTATGCAAATATTTACCAGTTCCAGAATCATATCTATAAAATAAGCGGTACATTCAAAGAAATCTACCTCCATTCTCACCACTTTCACACTATCCCCTTACTCTGCTTATAGGTGATCATTATAAAAAATTAGATTTATCTTTCCGTTTTCTTTATATGAAAGCATACGTATGTGCATGTGAAGCCATACAAAAATCCATGCATCTCAGAAAATGGTACAGATCTATATATTTTCTTTACCTCATGTTTTTACTGAATAGCTGTCAATGATGCCACAGCAATATATAGACACACTGTTCATCCTTCCTACTGATACACAGGAATTCACTAGTTTACCCATCCGGTCCCTTATTGATGGCTGATTGGATCAATTCTTGGCTTTGGTTTTACAAATAGTGTTAAAGCAGAGGTTTTTTGTTGACTTGGTGAGACTTGGGGAGGAATCAATGAGTGCAATTGCAGGGTCTCTAGGACCCCTCTCCACACTCAGGAGTCCTTCTTCTCTGGAACTGTAGTCATAGGTGGATCTCTGTGGGGTGCTGTAAATGTGTAAGAGAAATGTCTTAGATAAGGGCACACCCTAATCTATTCTTGCCCATCTCTGGCACACTGGAAATGGTTTCTGGCAAGTTCTCTTATCTGTAATGACAGCCCCCTAACCTCCTATGACTGATCCATGGAGAGACATTTCCCTGAAAGATAAAGGTATTTACCCCACAGGTGTTTTTCTGCTAGATAATGAATCCCCCCCTCCATCCTCCTACCCCATGTACTAAATATCACAGGATCTTGGTTTTACCTTCCCTAGTACCGCATTGTAACCATTCCTTTACCAGGGTATTTAAGGGAGATGGGAACCTTGAATAAAAGACTCAGTTCATGCTATCTGAGTCTCAGTCTACGACTCCATCTTAGATTGTCTTAATTTCTTCTGCTATTTTTCTTCTTCCCACCTACGACTTCCAACGTATCTCCATTCTTGGATAATTGGGACTGAGAGGTTCGTAAATTGTGTTTTTCATCAGATAGGGTTTCCTGGTGGTTTTAGCAGGCAGTTACCCTAAAAAGCAGATGAAAAAGAAGAGAATAGGGTGCCAGAGGATGTTTGACTTTGAGAAGTATATTTTAACTTACAAATGTTCTCTCCCCTTTGGGAAAGTCCAATGCAAGGAATTCTACCTTCTTGTATTTCTCATGTCAGCAATATAGTAAGAGTTATTACTGTCTTTGGGGCTCTTGTAATATTGTTTCTGATGAGTCTCCCCCTATTTTTGGTCTCTGTGCTAATCGTAACTTGTTTCTCCCCATATTATCCAAATTATCATGTAGCTTACTTCAGCTCCAACAATAATGGTGTCACATTTTTAGAGTAAACCACACTGTTTTTGTTTTCATCCTCTCTCTGACTGCTGTTTCTGAGTCTCTTTATACTCTTTTATTTGCTAAAATGGGTGTTCCCCAGGGACCTTATTTTTGGTCTTTGTCACAGTGATCTTTTTTTAGTACTGAGTTTTTTGTAAAAGTTCATCAAAACTATGGATTTACTCTTTTTCAGAAGATTGTACTTTTCTACCTGTAAGATTGTACATAGCATTTCAGGAAGTTTGCAGACACCCCTTCCTGAAAGCAAGATGAAGGACAGCTGCTCTCTCAAGTACTGGACTTCTTTGTCTAGGACCCCTCCATCTAATCACCAGTGACTCCCAAATCTGTATCTCATACCCAGACCACTCTCCTGATCTCTAGTTGCTTCCAGAGCCTCCTCACTGGGAGCTCTGTAGATCTATGCAATGTACCTATAGCTGAGCTTTCTCTCTGCTTCCCATGAACCTGTGTATCAATGGGTAGCTGGACCATCTGGCCAGCTGACTGGAAGCATTCTTGTTTCATAACATTCTCCACATCTAGTCAATGGTTCTTAAATGGGAATAAGACCCTTTTATTTCCCTCAGGCTACAGTCTAGTTTAGATCACCATCATCTCTTACCTGGATGTCTGAATCAGCTTCCTAAGTGATTTCTGGCTAACTTTTCGCAACCTGGGTCTCTATCAGTGTTTGGCAGCTAGTGAGAGCTTTCTAAATTGCAAGTCAGGTCACTGACCATGTCACTCCTTTGCTTGCTAAGTCTTCAGAAGTTCCCATTGCCCTCATAGAAAGGTCATAGTATAAAGAAAGGTCTTTTCTGATCTCTCCTACTTCATTATTTGCTCACAGGGGTTTCCAACTCTCATATCTGCTTCTTCTAGATCTCTGCACTGGTGGAAGCCAAGCTGAGATTTGACACAGACTGAATTCTGCAAAGCTCTTATAAGCCATTCAAGTAAATCCTAGTTCAGTCAATAGGACAGGATTCTACCTAGAGAATGAGGCCAGGTCATAAACACTTATGTACAGCTGCTATGTATAAGGAAGTTCTAAAGATTCAGAGCGAGTAAGAAAAGGTTCTGTCCCAGACCTTACAGTCTGATAAGAAATAGACAAAAGAAACATTTTCCAAATGAACGAGCCAATAGAAGAATTAATTATAATAATTATCATATTATTTAATAATAATTGATTAACAGTAAATATAGTTGTCTACCACATTCCAGGTTTGCAATAAGGAAATACACTGAAGTGTTATAGGACAGAGAAAATACTACAGGGAAACAAGAGGGGAGAGAGACCTGGTTGAGGCAGACTAATGAAGCTTTTGTAAAAGAGCAGAAGTATTTGAAGATTAAGAGACTAAGATTAGGGAATGACTGAGAAGAAAAGAAGTTCCTTTAAACTAGAATGTGAGGTGATGATCAAAGAAACCTTCTTTGAGGAGGCATGATTCCAGAAGAACCCTAACATAGAGGTAGGATTTGCATAGTTGGGAAAACAGAGGGGGAATTCCACATTTGGATGAAGCATGAAGCATGTTCAGGGACGGTTGAGGACTCTAAATGGGGCCATCCAGAAAGGTTGATTTGTGGAATGTAGGCTGCGATGCTGATCCTAAACAGTGTGATCTTTCTCTCCTCTTCCTCTCTCTGTGTCCCATCAGGACCAGCTCCTCTTCTGCGATGACTGCGACCGTGGCTATCACATGTACTGTTTAAATCCCCCTGTGGCAGAGCCCCCAGAAGGTAACGGAGATGAGATAGACAGTAGCAACAATAACTGCTAGCCCCCCCTTATTGAACCTTCATTATGGTGCAGGCCTGGTGCTAAGGGTTTTTTATGTCCTGTCTGCACCCTTTTACATTTGAGGCACAATTCAACCAGCTAATTGTCAACCTGAGACCCTGGGAGAACTGACCAAGATGGGGGGGGGGGAGGTGTAAGCTTCCAAGAGAATTGGGCTAGGTCTGGTATGCTATTTAAGAAGCACAATTGAGAAGTGAGGGTCTCGCCAGCAGTTCAGCCAATCATTTCTGAGCACTTCCTCTCTGCAGAACTCTAGGCTCCAGGTCTGAACTGAGTCTCTGAATTGTGAAAATGGGACTTATGAGAAGTTAGGAGTGGGGATGGGACTTGAGGGATGAAAAGGGCCTCTAGTAATGACATCTTGTTTTTTGTTTTTTGGTTTTTTTTTATAGGAAGCTGGAGCTGCCACTTATGTTGGGAACTGCTCAAAGAAAAAGCCTCAGCCTTTGGCTGCCAAGCCTAGGGCCCCTGGTCACAGTGTGACTTGCTGCTGGAAAGGCTGAAACAGAGCCCACATCAAACAGATTGAGCCCTTATTCCCCTAATACCCAGGCAGGGCAACTTTAAAGAAAATCAGTAATCACAGAGGGCATAGACATGTGGAACCAAGAGGTATCTACTTGCTTTCACACACAGGTTTTGGTACTTCAGCCAGACCCTCCTTGCATCTACCAGGAGGATCTTACACTTTTGAAGAACAGCCCTGGCCCTGTGGAACCTTCTCACGTTGACCCAGCACTGAGGCCCTCTCACTGGCTCCCATTTTAAGGGAAGCCATTTTGTGACCACTCATTTGTCATTTGTGTATAGTTTGGTGTTTTCTATCCATTGTGTCCCAAGAAATCTTCCCCGTCTTTCCACCTCCCAGCTTAAGTCTCTTAATCCTGAACTCAGCAAAGGAACAAAGGGCTGTGGAGATAGTTGTGTTTTTTCTTTTATTTTACACACCTCACTGGAAACTTCTAGACTTGGAGCCTGGAGGCCATTTTGATGATGGAGTTCAAAAATCTCTCCTTGTTCCTATAAAGAGGAAGAGGTGCCTTCTGGACCACCAGCCCATATCCAGGGGCACTCAGAGCCAGGGTGGTCTCTTCGTGGGGCTGGGGAGAGGAATTGAGGCACTGAGGAGTGGGAAAAAAACATTGTGAAGACATTGCCGAAGCCCCTGTATAGTCAGTATTTGTTCTGTCAGGAATGACTTTGCAAGAGACCAGGCTTTGTGGTTCCTTCAGAAGTGAGCCATCCTTGAGGTGAGACAAGCCACAACCTGTGGGCAGAGGGAGACACTGAGACTCTGCCTCCTGACCAACCTGGGTCTTTAGTTTTCCCTGGTGGGACTCCAGAACCAAGAAGGTGAATGACAGCTGCCTGGTCAAGGATTTGAAAGTTGGTCCAAAGAACTGTAGCTTTGAGAAACCATGCAGTATTGATGTGACATCTGGATCCCTCTTCCTGTGACTTCTCCCTTCCACATACGGTTGTCATTGTCTACTGAGACCTGACTGGAAATTTTAGGATGGGAGAGAGATGACAGTTATCTAAACAAACAGTTGGGGTGATGTGCTGATGTGTGGCAGTGATACAGAGACCTCAGCTTGAGGGCTGTTCTTGTCTCCTAAACTCTGCAATATGTGCTGGACTCCTGTTTTCAAAAAATGTTTCAAGAAGAAAGAGGCGGGGAGTCCCAGATTCCGGAAGTCTGTGTTGGAAGTCAGCCCTGCGGGCTGGAGCGGATTGGGCTGTCTTTGAATCTCAGCAGCAGTGGCAAGAGCAGCAGCCCAATAACTGACATGTTTCTGGAAAAATCATTTGCCCAAAGGGCAGGTCCTGGTGAGCGGGACCCTGGCGCATGCTCGGCTTCCCTGAAATCAGCTCCATCTCTGTGGTCTGACTGCTTACAACAAAGGCTGAGGTTATTTTTAGTCTTTCGGCTCCTGAAGAAGCCCCTGGAGACTCGGATGCAGGCTAGTTGGGCCACTGGTGCCCAGCTGCAGCGCTCGCTCTGCAACTTGGCGAGAGCCAGGCTCCTGGCCTAATTGTTCTTGGCTAGGAGCTCCAGGGCGCTGGTCTGGAGCCAGGCCCTGTTGGTCTCCCCCAGTCCTCTGCAAAGTGACCTGTGGCAAGAGTTGGGGGTCACTCTCCTGCAGGGACCAGTGGTCGCAGAGTGAGTTACAGGCATATGTAATGATTTCATTTAAAGGGCCCTGTCCAGATGGGATTTTCATTTCTGTAGATGTTTCCTTCCCCCTGCTGGTTGGGGAACCTGTTTTGGATAATGGAGGCCCAGGGAGAGTTATCCATTTACCCTTATGCTCACCTAACAGGGGCTATTTCCTCCCCTGATTGCATCAGTGCTCTATGCTCCCACAAAACTTGGTCCTCAAAGACTGACCATTGATTCTGAAAATCACTTTTATTTAGTTTGGGGGTGGGGGGGTGAGCAAAATGTTAACGTCACAGTGGCTTATGAGTTAAAAAAGCAAACCTGAATCCAATAACGGACCCTGCTGCTTGACAGATCGTCTTCAGAGTGTGTGTGAATCTGGTTCCTGCCTCTGCACAGTGATGGGAAGGCCCTCTTCTCTCTGTAGCTGCATCTGCTGCCTTGCCAGTGGCTAAGAGGCTGTGAGGGTGGAGTTGAGTTTCACCAGCATCACCTACTGACAGTGGCGGGGTGCTCAGCACTCTGGACTGTACATGAGGGAGGCCCACACATGCTATCCTGTTTTCTCATTCTTCGCAGGATGGGGCTAACCTCACCATCTCTGGGGACTTCATTTGTCCATCTGCAAAGTGGGGCTAGCTCTTTCAGGGTATTGCAAGCAGACAGACATCTCCAAAGTCATAGTATCATCTTCTGTATTTAACAAAAAAGAAAGATGCAGGTAAATTTCAAAGTGGTCTTTGAGCCCCAGAGAATAAGCTAGAGAGATGCCTATGGGTGGTCAGGGTTTTAGTTGTCCCTTGCCGTTGAACTGCTGTGTGACCTTGGGCAGACACTTCATGTCTCTGAACTTCAGTTTTCCCACCTGGGGGAGGAACTAAAAATACCTGCCCTGCTTTTTCCATAGAGCGATTCGGAGTCTTAAAAAGCATAATGTTATATAAATAATCACTGGAGGGCAGTGATTGTCAGGGAGGGGACCTCCGTGATTTCTGTGCCCCCCTCTTGAGTGTGATTGCTAAGGACAGATCCTTTCTTGGAATCCATTTTGATCAAAGGGGATTCATGTTTCAAGGGCCAGGTTGCCAGTGGTCAGTGCCAGTGGACACAGAAGTAGGAACTATATGTGGGTCTATGGTGGGGGGTGAGGGGTTCACATTGGGGTGGGGGATGGGACCTCAGAATGAAGATACTCAAGAGTGAAGCTGTTCCCTTCTACAGGATCAGCTCAGGTTAGAAGAGGGAGCTCACTTCTGGAGGGGACCATCGTTCACTTCAGTTTGGTGAAACATTTACTTCAAAACTTGGGTTTAATATGTTTATGACGGAGATGTATTTTGTATGTTCTGCCATTGGACAGTGCTCTTATTTGCATTTTTCTCCACTGGATGGGGCTGATTGATATTAAATGGATTGAATACTGAAACTCACCTGTGTATGCATGTACCACAGGTGGCACATGCTGGCATGAAGTGTTAAAGCCCAGTTCCTCTGCTTTCTCCATGGTTGACCTTGAGTAAATGACTTAACCTCTCTGAGCTTTATTTTCCACATCAGTGAGGTGGAGCCATACAGCTGACTGGGCAGAGTTATTGCAGGGATTTGAGGTAAGGCCGGTAAAGATGCTGGCACAGTGATGGCCCCACTTCTGTTGGCCCTGCTGTGTTCAGAGCCCACCCAGTGGAGATAATTATACCTCTCCCAGCTCAAAGCCCCGGGGTGTCTCACCCCATGTGTCTCCAGCTGACCAGAGAGGAGGTAAAGTTTCAGGATCCAAGCAGAAGTTGAACCTCCTGTTTCCTGCCTTTGAGACTGGAGCAAAACCAGCGCGGTGAGGGAACAGAGACAGGTCCTTGTGAGGAGAGGCACATTCCTCCCTCCTTGACTCATAGCACCTAAAGCAGGAGCCAGCAGGCCCCAGGTTACCTGCTACCTTTGCCCTGGGCCATGTGGGAAGCCCTGCAGCCCAGAGGGAGCCTCTGCTTCTCCAGGCTCCCTCAGTGTGGCGGGAGCTTGTGGGTGGGAGAGAAGGAGGGGAGGAGGGGAGGAGGGAGGGAGGCCAATTCCTCCAGAGCTGGAGAAGATAACCGGTTTTAAGGTTAGGGGAGGGTCTGGGTTTCACAGTGATGGTTTCATGATACCCTGGAGAGTTCCACTCACCGTGGCATTTTAGTCTTTGTGCTTTGAACTCATCACGATTCCTTTCAGCCCTCCCCTTAAAAAGCTCAGATATTTTAAGGAAGAAAAATGAGATTCTTACTGTGATTTTTCCTACCATGGCAAGTTTAGGAGACAGATCTGTGCTCTTCTGAGCTGTTGAAGAGAGACTGCTGGCCCCTCAGACTCCAGGACTCAAGAGAAGGGGGACCCATTTCCTCTTTGAGACTGTGCATGTGAAGGGGGGGGGGCACCTGAGGACCACTTTACCCACTCCCAGGACAGCAGCTTCCTTCTCTTCTCCTTCCCACCTGCTCCACCCCCAGGCTGTCCCCAGGTGTCCTGTTAGCTAAGGGAAAGGTTGGGTCCCTGGGCCAGGGCTGTGTGCTGGCTCTCAGTGGCCCCTCACCCACACCTGACTCCTGTTCAAAGCGGCACTGTTTCATTACCTGTAGTAGATTCACATCCCTGGAGAGGGAGGGAGGCAGAGTTGGGGGTGGGGGTGGGGGGAGTGAGGAGGTGAGGAGGGTTGAGGGTCTTTTTGTTAGATAAACCAAAATGAAGAATGGGGAGTGGGGGGTTGGGGACAGAAACCTGATTTCTACTGAATGAGGGAAACCAAGTAATAGGCCTGGGTTGGAAAGGAAGAATTGCTGTAACCCATGATTTCCTCAGGCCTGTGATGCTGGACAATGTGATCACTTTAGAAAGTTTCTAAAGGCTGTCCTTTGCTCTGTTCTGGACACCAAGCCAGAGTCCCCATTTTTGAGGTCCCCTGGTTCCCTGTTGTTTAGGGTGCCTCTGAGGGCATAGTGGGCCAGAGTGGGGCCTCTTCTCCAGCTGAAGGTGGGAGGTGCAGAGTATCCAGCTGTCTTAATTGCTGAAGTCCCTCCTGGCCTGAGTGTTTGCATGTGAGTGCAAGTGTGAGAGTGTATGTGTGAGCAGGTGTGAGTGTGAGCAGGTATGAGAGTGAGCAGGTGTGAGTGTGAGCATGTGTGTCTAAGAGTCTGTAGAGGCGTGTGTTTAAGTGTGAGTATGTGAGCATGTATGTGTCTAAGAGTCTATGTAGAGGCATGTACTTGAGTGTGAGTGTATGAGCGTGTATGTGTGTGTATGAGTGTTATGCCTGTGTGTGGAGAAGATGGCTGCAGAGGCCGGGCAAGATCTTGGCCTGCAGCCTTGGGTAGCAGAGTTTCCTGGCACCTGCCACAAGCAAAACCTCCAGTTCTCAGGCCCAGCTGGCACTGGGATCTTGACTACTTCTGCTCCTCACCACCTGGCAGAGTAGGTGGGGTTTCTCCTCTCCTCCTTGTGTTTTTTTAAATTTTACTGCCTTTCTCAGAGATGTTGATGGTGATGAGATGGTTCACCTTCAGACTAGGTAAGGCATGGGAAGGATGTGGAAGTAAGAGGCATTTGATTTGACTCAAGTCTACAAGTCTCCCTATCCAAGGCTTTGTCTGTTTCCTTGGGTCCAATTGATCCACAGTCAGAGACCTGCTCTATAGTAATTGTTTGAGGGTTGGGGCTCCCCTCACCTTCCTTAACATTTCTAGCATTTGGGGCTATGTTTATGATGCCCTGCCTGGGACCACGGCCATCGCTCAGGTGTGCAGAAACAGCAGAGCAGATGGGCCACCAGTTCAGGGCCTGTGGGGGTGGCAAGAGGAGAGTCTTCCAGGAAGCAGGATCTTTTTCTACGAAGGTGGAAGGCAGGAGAGCCTCTGACCTATGAGGGGACAGCTGAGGTCATTGTTCTGAGAGGGAAGAGAGAGGAGGAGGGAGAAGACTGCTGGGGTGCCCGGATGTGGGAGGAGGAGCAGAGCCTCCAGATAGCTGCTGTGTGGGCTTCCTTTGGGCATCTCAGCAGCTGCCCCTAGGAGGCTTGGTTGTGTGACCCCCTGTCATGCTTCCTGCCCAAGCTGCTGGAAAGAGAGGCCCAAGGAAATACCTCCAGGGTATTGTAGGAGAAGGGTGCTGGGCCTGCCAGGTCCCCATCCAGTTGTTTTTCCAGGGAGTTCCCAGTGTGAGGTTAAAGATTTGGAAGTGGGTAGGTTCCCAGAGATGGTTCCCCCCCCCCAGCTCTGAGTGAGCCCTGGCTGTGTCCCCACAGATGGCTGAGACCTGAGGTAACTCAGCAGGGTCCCTGGAGGCCAAGGGTACAGCACTGCCCCCTAGTCACCATCCTTTGTTCCCGACTCCCTCCCTTTCTCTGCTCCAATGCCTTGAAAGAGGGTCATTCCAGGGTTTCCCTCTCTTTGGCCCCACAGAGAGAAGGAAGTATTTGTGCTGATGGTGACATTTCCCAGGGCAGGCCAGAGGAAGGCAGGAACTGGGACTGGCAGGCAGCCAGAACCCTCCTTGACAGAGATATAATTACTTATAATGACCTCTAGCCCGGGCAGTGAGTGAAGTGGCCATTCAGGGCGGCACCAACCCAGTCTTGCAAATAAGTGCTGCTGTGGTGGTGTGGTGGGGGAGGGGCGGCTGTGAGTCCCTGTAGTAAGTGGGGAGGGCAGTGAGGGATGTGAGCTCCTGCAACCTAAACTTTCCTTCTGGGACACCACAAGATCCAGACTGTATATACACTCTAGGCACCTGTTGTTTGCTTGTTTCTCTGTGGCTATTCTTTGTATCAATGTTGTTAACATTGATGATAAGAGTACCGAGGTTCACTCGCACCCTCCCCACCCCTCACCTAAGGAACTAAAGTGAACCTTACATGTTGCCCTAGGATGAGGGGAGAGCCTGCCCTTAGCCAGGAGCTGTCAGACAAGATGGGTTCTTTCCTGAGCTGCTCCCCAAGCTTTTGACCCCTGTACCACACAGAGTTGCAAAAGGAGCCTTGTGCTTGAAAAGCCACAGGCTACAGGAACTTGTCATCCCGTCTCTCCACTCACCTTTGCTTCTCTGGGGATGAGGTTTGGCAATCACTGGACAAAAGAACTCAATTTTCCTTTCTATGGAAAGGAAGCAAAGATTTTCTGGATGGAATTGGGTTATGGTTTCTGATGCCTTTATCCTTTCAGATTTACTCCCCATGGAAACCTTGAGTCTTCCTGTCCTAGTCCACCTTCTCCCTTTCTGCACCCTTCCTGCCCTTCTGTCCTGCCTTGATAGATGCTGAAGGTGGGAAGACACAGTGGCACCCAGGAAGAAAATTGATAACCCCTCCTCTTCCTTGCACGTTTTCAACCAATTTCAAGGGTTGAAAATGGAGAGCAGGGGAAAGAAAGTAATGTGAGCCAGAGCATGAGCATACAGGTTAGGGCTGAGGGGATGGGGAGCAGAGCTTTGATGTACCTAGGTCACGTGACATTTGGGAAAGCCACTGTGGCCATAAGTGGCCAGAGGCTCAAGGAACATTTGTGCCTCCCACTGGGGAAGAGAGGGACACCCTTCCCCCTTGGCCACCACTCCTGTGCCATGTTTACACACTCTGGGCTTTTGCCCTCTGAAGGAAAAGGAGCACATTTCTGGCTTACCATGGGAGATCGCTGGGCAGGGTGAATCACTGGCTACGACATGTGGGAGGGCACTGTGAACAGGGTATCGTACCTGGTCCCCAGGGTGTTGGAAAAGCAACCACCTTCTGGTCCAGACTTCTATTGGCTTTTCAGCCCTAAAATGATACTCTCCCAAGGCATCCTGGTCACCTGTCAAGTGATGTGCCTTTGGGGAGTGTGTGTGCATTTCAGCTGCTCTGTTTATATGCTTGGTGTTCACTCATAGAAAGAAGCACAGGCGAGAGCATCCAGCTCTTTCCACGCTCTGGGGGCTTGGGAAGGGAATGGAGTTGACCTCAGTCTAGCCGCTGTTATCTGTTTTTCCAAGCACAGGCGGTCCTTGAGAGATGAACATTCTCAACATGAACATTAGTGAGGTGATAACGTCACCCAGTTGGAGTATGCCCGGCAGCCTCAGGAAATCTGATGCCAGGCCTCCAAATGCTGCCTTTGGATACCTTGGGTGCAGGGAGGTGCGATTGGTGAGGCCAGAGTAGAGGGAGATAGCAACCCACATATGGTCTTTCCCATCCCCACTAGAGAAAGCAGGGGTGGGGGTGATGGGACTTGGACTACGTGGATCACACAGAGACCTGAGCCAGGCTATCTCGGTTGTGAGGGGGTATTTCTTTCTTTTTTTTTTTTAATTCATTTTATTGATTTGACACAATTGTGCATTAATTGATCCCTCCTCCTCCCTCCATATCCCCCTCTGTATCCCCCTTCCTCCTCCTTCCATATCCCCCCTCTGTATCCCCCCTTCAGTCACTCCTCCCATTTTTCTGCAAATTGATGTTTGGTTAAGTTGATGTTTAGTTGTTGGTTGTTTGGCCTGTTGTTCTCTTCCGATAT
>PVHY01024505.1:0-19563 GCA_004024945.1 Uropsilus gracilis
GCTCTTCCGATCTGATCCCTAGCCCCTGCCGCTTCATAGGCTGAAGCTTACAAGCACGAGCCACCGTGCCCGGCTGTTGTTTGTTTGTTTTTTTGAGACTAGGTCTCGCTATTTTTGCCCATGGAACCGCAGGCTCTTGTTGCCCGGGGTACCACAGACTCAAGCAATCCCCAGCCTCAGGTTCCCAGGTAGCTGGGATTACAGGCGCGCGCCACCACACCCAGCTGTTTTTTTGGAACTAGGTCTCATTACGGGCCCCAGGCGGGACTCGAACTATGATCCCTAGCCCCGGCCACTTCATAGGCTGAAGCTTATAGGCATGAGCCACCGTGCCCAGCCATATATATATATAGTTTTTAACCTTTTGCTCTTGATATCCTTGTTAAGGTAGTGCTGTCTCTGATTGTCTCTTTTTAGCTAAAGGAAAAAGATCAAACTTTTCAGTGACTTGAGGTTTTTTTGTTTGTTTTTGAGACTAGGTCTCGCTATTTTTGCTGGTGGAACCGCAGGCTCTCGTTGCCCGGGGTACCACAGACTCAAGCAATCCCCAGCCTCAGCTTCTCAGGTAGCTGGGATTACAGGTGCGCACCACCGTGCCCAGCTATTTTTTTGGAACTAGGTCTTGCTACAGGCCCCAGTCAGGACTCGAACCACAATCCCTAGCCCCGGCTGCTTCATAGGCTGGAGCTTACAGGCATGAGCCACCGTGCCCGGTCCCATTAGAGAATATTTCTTAACTTGTATGCCACACATTTTCATGGGCATGTACTACATTTTGATCAGGATATAAAATATAATTTAGGATTCATTTTATAAATTAAATCGAGTTCTTAATGATGTCTGTCAAATGGAATTGAGCTGAGTGGTGGCCATGGAATGCATTGCTTAGGGGTATCAGACTTGCTGAAGCTTGGAGATATAATTTAGTGCCATTGATTTAGTTTTTTTTTTTTTTTTTAAAGAGACTAGGTCTCACTATGTTGCCCAGGGTTGTCTCGAACCCACAGACTCAAGTAATCCCTAGCCTCAGCCTCCCAGATAGCTGGGATTACAGGCGCATGCCACTGTGCCTGTCTGCCATTAATTTAGTAATACCAAAGATAAAGTTTACTGGAACAAAGGGGAAACTTGACTTTATGGAGAGAGCAATAAACTTATTGGAAAGATCACACAGTTCAAAAGGTGACCAGTGGAAAGTTTGATAATTAGTGACTTTTCATGTTTCCATATTAGTCTTTTTAAAAACTAATGTTTGCATTTTAATAATTCCTTTACTCAAAAAGGATTTAAAACAATGCCTTGAATCTTGTCTTGTACCTCAATTCATTTCTCATCTCTTTGTCCTACCTTAAATATAGGATCATCTCAAGGCAACCCCAACTAGGGCATTTCCCCATCCAGGGAAAGTGCTTATTTTTGTAAACATAGACTAAACAAGTGTTTTGTTTTTGAGAGTAGGTCTCCCTATGTTGCCCAGGGTAGTCCCAAACCTGTGGACTCAGGTGATTCTAGCCTCATCTTCCCAGGTAGCAAGGATTACAGGCACATGCCACCATGCCCAGCTATTTTTTAGAGACTAGTCTCGCTATGTTGCCCTGGTGGTCTCAGACTCATGGACTCAAGCAGTCCCTGGCCTCAGCCTCCCAGCGCTGGGATTATAGGCGTGCTCCACCGTGCCCAACTTAAGTATTTTAAATATTGAGGTAACTTCTTTGAGATAAAACAACAATAGAGTGTTAAGGATTGTGTGTCTGGAGTGATAGTATTGTCATGAAAATTGATAGACAGTGACTCCCTTCCTAGACATGTAACTCCTGAAAATCCTATCTGACCTCATTCATGATTCCTTGAAGGAAGTCAGAACTATTCTCTGAGGGATGGGGACTTTAATGAGGTAATTTTGCTGGACTCTACTGTGGATTTCTGCCTGGGAGGTCTAACAAAAGTAAGAAAACAATGTTTGTGCTACTCAAACCCCAGTTTCACAGATTGTTGTAGGAATATAAATATTCTCAATCAGTAGTAAGAGTCTAAATTCAAGGAGGAATAGGTAATAGAATCCTTGTTTTCCATTAACTGAGATACAGAAAGAGTAACGAGCAGGCTAGAGATCATACTGCAAAACACTTGCACATCTAGGAACTGGATCTGGGTTTTCTAATTCCCATAGTGCTTGATATGTTGTGGGAAGATGATACTGAAGGTCTTCTTTTCCGTCTGAGTCTATTTCTTGGCATGTAAATTCAAGGTATAATGAATGCATCACCTTCAAAGATTAGATGAAACATTGTACTGAGAAACTTGAAGGCAGTTGCCAAAAGATGTACAATGACTGCTGGAAATGTAGACCACCAGCTATATGCCAAGAGAAAATAAACCAAGTGTTCCATTTGGGTTGAGAGAGGAAGTATCTCTAATGCCTTTGTTTTTCAAGTCCTATGGGGAAGCAGTAGTCATACATAGGGGCACAGTTCCCTTTGTGCTTTTCTAAACCTACAAGAGAAGTAAATGATGTTTGGCAGTGTGACTAGTAAGCAAGGCTGTGTGTCATCTACTAGATGTGGTATTCTTTGTTCTGTTTGTCTGCTTTGGAACCTAAATTAGGAGCAGAGTCACCCCCCCTTCCCCCAGGGGACGGTCTGATGGTACTGGGATGCATATGGGAGGGATATGAAAGAAGAGAAGAGATAGTGGATCACAGTGGCATACTGGGACATAAAATAAGTCACAAAAGCCTGTTAAATCTGGAGATTGGGGGTAGGTGGCTATCCAGAGGCTGTTTGCTGCAACTGACAGAGGTAGTCTTTTAAAAAGGACTGAGTCTGGTAGGAGGTTGTTTATTAACTGTGTGATGAACTTTGGAGTCAAACTTCCTGTGTCATGTGAGGAAAGAGAAGTAACCACTGACCAAATGGGAAGCCACAGAAAAGTCCATTTGGAGCTTGCAGATTCAGATTTGTGAGAATGAGGTGCTGGTGCGTCAGTGTGTGGGCAGGGTGTTGAAATTGCTCCATTTCAAAAAGGAATATATGTTTCAGGGGTTTAAGTTATTTGGGGTGTTTAGGAAATTATTTATGTGTTCTATACATACTCTAGTGTGGTTTACATCAACTGATTTTGGTTTCTTTGATAATTTTCAATTCTTTAGATGAGTTTGAATCAGACTTGGGTTTCTGCTATTCTGTCTTTTTCCTCCTGTTTATTTACCCATTTACCCATTGACACTCTATTTTATTTACTTTTCTATACCACTGTACACATTTTATCAGGCAAAAAAGAGAGTATTCTTTTTTCTTTTGAGACTAGGTCTCGCTTTTTGCCCGTGGAACCGCAGGCTTTCGTTGCCCGGGGTACCACAGACTCAAGCAATCCCCAGCCTCAGCTTCCCAGGTAGCTGGGATTACAGGCACGCACCACCATGGCCAGCTATTTTTTTGGAACTAGGTCTCGCTACAGGTCCCAGGTGGGACTCAAACCGTGATCCCTAGCCCTGGCTGCTTCATAGGCTGAAGCTTACAGGCACAAGCCACCGTGCCCGGTCCAAAGAGAGTATTCTTGATGAAAGAACAGCATGGTCAAGAAAGAGGAAGAAACCAGCATGGTGGTACATGCCTGTATACCAGCTACCTGGTAGGCTGAGGCTAGGGATCACTTGAGTCCATGGGTTTGGGACTACCCTGGGCAACATAGTGAGACCTAGTCTCCATAAAAAAAAAAAAAAGAAAGGAAAGAAAAAGGAGTAATAAATACGTGGCATGTTTTTAAGAAATGTCTAGCAACCATCTGGCATAAGAGGATATTTGAGGGACAGTAGTGGGAGGTGAAACTATAAATACAGACCCCGGGAAGTTTTGCAAGGCACGCTATGAAGTATGTTTTTCTTTTTTTTTTTTAAGTATGGTTTTTTTTAAACAGGGAAGTGATAGTAAATCTGTTTCATAAGGTAGCTTCAATGCTCCGGTGGAGAGTGGGTTTATTTATTTATTTATTTATTTATTTGAGACTAGGTCTCGCTATTT
Organism: Uropsilus gracilis; assembly: GCA_004024945.1. Taxonomy (NCBI): domain Eukaryota; kingdom Metazoa; phylum Chordata; class Mammalia; order Eulipotyphla; family Talpidae; genus Uropsilus; species Uropsilus gracilis. The sequence goes on from PVHY01024505.1 coordinate 4,020, forward strand.
TTGCCCATGGAACTGCAGGTTCACGTTGCCCAGGGTGCCACGGACTCAAGCAATCCCCAGCCTCAGCTTCCCAGGTAGCTAGGATTATAGGCATGTGCCACCACACCCCACTATTTTTTGGGACTAGGTCTCACTGTGTTGCCCTGGGTGGGACTTGAACTGTGATCCCCAGACTCCTCCTTGACTCCATAAGCTGTCATTTACAGGCACACGCCATCGTACCCGGCTTGGAGAGTGGGTTTAAAGGAATGTGCTACATTAGTCTCAGTTGGAGGGACAGGAGTTGGGCTGTGACTGGAGGAAGAGGTGGCTATTTTGGTTACTGATTTGGAAGCATTTTGAGAAGAAAAAAATAAATAAAATAAAGTACAAAGGAAATAGCACAATAACCTTAGCATTGAGTGAAAACCATTTTATTTTATTCTTTTTATATTTATTTATTTTTATTTTTCTTATTGTTTGCTTACATGGCTCATCTTTGTAGGCATGGTTCTCCCCCTTCCTCTCTCCTTCCTTTCCCCTGGTCACCCTCTGGTCACTCCAGTTCCTCCATCAGTTGTTGGTTGATGATTGGCCGGTTGGTCTCTTTGTGTTCTTTCTGAAGCACTGTCCTTCTGGGTGAAGTCCTGCATTCCTGGGGGATTGCAGCCTAGACTGATCAGTTCTCCATGAATAACTGGGGTAGATGGCCCTTCTGAGCATGTCAGCGAACCTCCTGTTGGTCTGGTCTGGAGTGACATTCCCCGTTTCTTTTTTTTTTTGAGACTAGGTCTCGCTATTTTTGCCCATGGAACCACAGGCTCTCGTTGCTCGAGGTACCACAGACTCAAGCAATCCCCAACCTCAGCTTCCCAGGTAGCTGGGATTACAGGCGCGCGCCACCATGCCCAGCTAATTTTTTTGGAACTAGGTCTTGCTATGGGCCCCAGGCGGGACTCAAACCGCAATCCCTAGCCCCGGCCGCTTCATAGGCTGAGGCTTACAGGCACGAGCCACCGTGCCCGGCCAGCCAGCCCTGTTTCTAAATAATTATATATTCTTGTAGATTTTTTTAGAAGTATGAATTAATTTTTGCATTCTAGTGAAAAGAGGTCATATCTGAAGTTTATAGTCCATTGAGTTGTTGGAATTTATGGAGGTAACTAAGAAGCCATTGAGACTTTAGTGAAAATGAAGACATACCCAAGGTCTCCTGCTGTCATTGCCACTTGCTCTTCCGTTGGTTCCCCTATACTTGGTTTCCCACTTATCTACGGGAAATTGCAGGTGAGATGTGGGATCCTGCATTGTCTTACTTAGGTCTGCATGGCTTTGGTTAACTACCCAGTAAGTTTGTGCCCATGTAACACACACATACACACACATACATGCACACACATCCCTGTTGTTATGCACACTAATAATAATAGTGATTCCTTCCCCAAGGAACACTATTAAATAAAGTTGATGCCTACATTTACAGTGTTCATTAGAATTCAATGATCTGCCTCTTCAGGTGCCAGTATTCTCTCTGTTACTTTATAGCTCTAGCTTTGGCACTAAGCCACTGTGTATATCTTTGACAAGGTACTGCTTTTTTCCTGGGCTTTTAGTTTCCTCTTTGGATATACTAGGGGTTGGATTAGATCAGGGATCGGCAGTATTTTTCTGTTAAGGTCCAGATACTTTAGACTTTGTGGGTCACACAGTGTCTATTACTAGAGTTCCTTTCAGCACTGATGTTTTGTGACTCTCCTTTTTCAAATCCTAGCCTGGAAGAGCCAAGGAAAACCTTGTTTAACCATTTAAACCATTTCCTGGCTTTATTATAAACATATTCATGTGTTAATCCTCAGAATAACTCATTGAGGATTATAGGTACCATTTTACAGATCAGGAAATATGAGGCAACAAAAAATTAGATACTTTAGCCTAGTTGAGCCAGAATTTGAACTCAGGCATTGCAGCTTCATTATACGTCACTACTTCTCTCTAACTTAGACATATACACCTCAAAAGTGGAATGCCTCTGCTGTTACGCTCCTGCTACAGGTATGTTAAATAAGCCAAACTTGAGGCTGTAAATGTAGTCCAGAATGAAAACTTTGTTATTAACTTGATTTTCCCTTTTAATTAGCAATAATCGCGCCTCGGATAAACCTCATTGGCTACGATACTGCCACTGCGCAAAGCTGATTTTCCCTTTTAAATGGATGCTTTGGTTTTTGTTTCAACTCTATAATCACATGGCATTGTCTGGTGTTTATTTCTAGCTTTCTACACTTACACTTACTCTGGAGAATCTTGAAGGGCTCCTTGTATGGTAGCTGTTGTCTTCCTCTTCTCAGTTTCTGAATTTAGTTTCACTTTAATATATTAATCCATTGCTTCATCAAGCAGAGTCAAATGGGGATAAAATTTTAGTAAAAAGCGGCAGAAACATCTTGGGTTTTAACAGATCATCCTGGTTTTAGTTCTGCCTCCACTCGTAGTGAATTATATAGCCAGTGGAACTCTGAGCCTCATTGCTATCAAATGCAAAATTCTGAAGTGAGTGGACAGATGACTGATCCCCAAATTTCTTTTATACCCATGCTTTCTTTACCAGTAAACTTCTAAACAGCCACTGCAAAGGCTCTCCACATTATAGAGTTTCTCATTTTGAAGTGTGGCTAATTCTGCATTTCTGCTCTAAACTGTCTATATTTGTTGAGATGTAAAAGTGTTTAATTCCATCTGAAACATAGAGCAAGAGAGGGGGAGGAGAGTAAAATCAAGGGAGGGCATAGAGATTAGGAGGAAGATTCACTGGTTATGAGGTATTGGGAGAACCTGGGATAGACAAGCATGTGTGTGTGTGTGCGTGTGTGTGCGCAATCAATTAAAAAAAGTATTTAATTCCTTTTACTACTTACTATGATTGATACCCTGGAAGCATGCATCACATATATATTCTGTATACTCTTTTCAGTTTGAGAAGCATGGCCTTACATGATTCTAGTTCCTTTTCCCTTGGAGAGAGCCATAGGAAGAATAGAAACCATGATCTAAGACCGGGCACGGTAGCTCGTGCCTGTAAGCTTCAGCCTATGAAGTGGCCAGGGCTAGGGATCGTGATTCAAGTCCCGCCTGGGGCCCATAGTGAGAGAGACCTAGTTCCAAAAAAATAGCTGGGTGTGGTAGCACGCATCTGTAATCCCAGCTACCTGGGAAGCTGAGGCTGGGGATTGCTTGAGTCTGTGGTATCCCGGGCAATGAGAGCCTGCGGTTCCAAGGGCAAAAATAGTGAGACTCAGTCTCAAAAAACAAACAAACAACAACAACAAAAAAACATGATCTAAAAAAAAACTATGACTTCCCAGCTGTTCCTTTACCTGACTGAACAGGGAACGTATAGGTCCTCCCACTTTCAGAGGACTTTAATCTGTTTCATTTATTCAGCTTGTCTATAGTTGATTTTCTGCCAAACAGAGCTGAAAGACCATGATGAATCTGCAGTGAATTTATTCTTTCTAACCTACTAGAGTATACATTTTTTTGAAAGTCAACCTTTTATTAAGAAGGAAAAGTTAGAGACAACATTTCTCTATTAGGCATCTCTTTGCTTGGATAATCACATTCAAATTCCTTTCATCGAAAAGAATCAACTTTCTGGTGAGTACCAACATTTTTTTTTTTCAAGAGACTAGATCTGGCTTAGGTGCCCAGGGTTGTCTCGAACCAGTAGACTTAAGTGATCCCCAGCCTCAGCCTCCCAGGTAACTGGGATTGCAGGTGCGCGCCGCCATGCCCGGCTCAACATTCATAAAAAAACACTTCTTTCCTTTCACCCTCTTATGTTAGAACTCACTTCATTTTTCTTGAAGTTTGGACTGTTATAACAAGAAGGGATGTTAGATGTGAAGAAATTGAGTTTCTAGGAGAGAAAGCTGACATCCCAAAGTCACAACTGATTTTTTTTTTTTTTTTGAAACTAGGTTTTGCTATTTTTGCCTGGGTTCACGTTGCCTGGGTTTCAACAGATTCAAGCAATCCCCAGCCTCAGCTTCCCAGGTAGCTGGGATTACAGATGTGCGCCACCACACCCAGCTATTTTTTGGGACTACGTCTTGCTATGTTGCCCTGAGTGGGACTCGAACCGCGATCCCTATTCCCAGCTGTTTCATAGGCTGAAGCTTACAGGCACGCACCACCGTGCCTGGCTGTCACAGCTGATTTGTACAGCAGAGAGATTAGCAATATAGTGGGGAAAGAATTAAGACATGGTGCCGGGCACGGTGGCTCGTGCTTGTAAGCTTCAGCCTATGAAGCGGCAGGGGCTAGGGATCGCGGTTCGAGTCCCGCCTGGGGCCCGTAGCGAGACCTAGTTCCAAAAAAATAGCTGGGCGTGGTGGTGTGCGCCTGTAATCCCAGCTACCTGGGAAGCTGAGGCTGGGGATTGCTTGAGTCTGTGGTACCCCGGGCAACAAGAGCCTGCGGTTCCACAGGCAAAAATAGCAAGACCTAGTCTCAAAAAAAAAAAAAAAAAGAATTAAGACATGGATTTACAATCAATCTCTGCCACTAACTAGTTGTTTCTCCATGGACAGGTTACATAATATGCCTAGATTCTTTTCTTTCCTTCCTGGTAAAATGAGGGAAACATAACTTCACAGGGTATGAAACTTAGTGTTTGGCATTCTGTCTCAGAGGATATTTATTGAGTATGTTCCATGAGATGCTTGGTGTTGGTGCTACAAATAAAATACATTATTTCTTCCTTATAAAGTGTAGTCTAGTAGCAGAGAAAGGAATGTTTTAAGGTCACATGCAGTAAGGTCTATGATATGGGTAAATAAATGCCAGCACACAGTAGGAAAACAGTTTGGAATGAGATCTCCAGGAATGTTTTTGTTAGGAATTGATGCTAAAGGTTTGAAGCTGGATGAAATAATATTTTCATTTTAGAAAGATCACTGGCCACAGTGTGGGTATTAGTTGGAGGAGTTAATACCCTACGGTGTGAAAATCATTGAAGAAGCTGTTATTGTGGTCTAGTTGAGAAGTAGTAGAGCTTTTCAGTGATGTAATGGCAGTGGAAAATGTGATAGTGATGGGTTTTAAGAAGTTGAAACAGATTGGAAATGTGAGGTGGAAGGAAAAAGAGGGAGAGAATGAAAGAGATACAAGGATCACTTCAAAAATTTTTGGTTTTATATTTAAATGGTCCATCCAGGTATAACTGGGAAAATAAGTACGTCTAAGTTTCAATACCGAATTTCAGTGCCTGTTTGTGGGGGAGAGATGATGATGATGATGATGATGATGATGATGATGATGATGATGATGATGATGATGATGATGATGATGATGATGATGATGAAGATGGCTAAGTAGCTAACATTTATTGACTAATTTCTATAGGGCAGGCCCTGTTCTCTATGCTTACATGCTTTGATTGGATAACCCTTTGAAGTTGGATATAAGATTATCCTTACTTTGTAAGTAAGGCATCTGAGGCATAGTGAGATGAATTATGCCCAAGGTTACATATCTAGTAAGTGATGGATCTAGGACTTAAATCCAGGAAATCTTGACTCCAGAGTTCTTGTTAACCACTTCACTTTATCGTATGCCTCTTTTTTTGTTTTTGAGACTAGGTCTTGCTATTTTTGCCCATGGAACCGCAGGTTCTCGCTGCCCGGGGTACCACAGACTCAAGCAATCCCCAGCCTCAGCTTCCCAGGTAGCTGGGATTACAGGCCCATGCCACCACGCCCAGATTTTTTTTTGGAACTAGGTCTTGCTATGGGCCCCAGTCGGAATTCGAACCGCGGTCCCTAGCCACGGCCGCTTCATAGGCTGAAGCTTACAGGCACGAGCCTCCGTACCCGGCGGTATGTCTCTTATTGATGATGGAAATATTCACTAGGCAGTTAAATTTATAGGCCTGATATCATCTAGAGAGAACTAGATGAAGATTTGGATTTTGGGAATTATCCACAAAAATGGTACTACTGAGGCCCCAAAGGAGAGTGGTTTATAAAAGTGAGAAAGCTCAGTGGTATTAGATTGTTGCTTTTTCCATTACATTTCTTGAAAGTTTTGTAGAAAAGTTATATTTAGTAGTTCATTAATGATCTCAGTGAGTGAGATATTATACATGAAGGAGTAGGGGGCAGCCATTGGAGAGAGTGGATGGTGTGGTAACCTAGATTGTAGTTTTTTGTTTCTTTTTTTTTTTTTGGTGTTGAAACCTGGGAATGAAGATTGTAGTTTTTAAGGGAGGTATAATCCATAGAGACAAGAAAATAATGGAAGGACTGCAGGGCCTGATTTGACTTGGGAAGGAGTGAACTCAAAAGGGGAAAGATAACTTGCAAGGAAGGAATGAAAGCAGCATTTGTTCTTGCTGTAGTCTGTAACATAGGGAGACCACAACCTGCCAGCACTCAGAGCACTATGATCTGCCTATGCCAGGGACACTGGGTTATTAGCACATTCATTAGGGCTACCCTATACTGTGACAGTGCCAGAGAGTTAGAGGCGGCTTAAGTGAGTGGGATTTTGGACTATACACTTAAAAGATTTTGGAAAGTTTCTCCAATGTATAGTTCTTTGGATCAAAGTCTCTTGAGTTCGGAACTGTTGACATTTTGGACCAGCTATTTCTTTGTCTTGCAGTGTGGGATTGTCCTGTGTGTCACTGGGTGTTTAGCAGCATCCTTGGTCTCCACCCACTTAATGCAAGTAGCACCCACATCCTTGAAGTTGTCACAACCATTGATGTTTCCATATATATACCAAATATCCCCTGGTGGACTAATTGACTTCCTGTTGACAACCACAGCTCTAAGTTCTGCTGGTTTTCCTTGAGGTCTCTAGTAGATTTTCCTTACCTTCATTAACTTTATCTTGGCACATCAGTTGTGTTGATTTGAAGAGTACAGGTTATTTCAGTCTTTTGACTGAAGTTTCCCCAAATTTCTTCAGTTTAGAAATGAACCTTAAATAGATGTGAGGTAAAGAGGCATATATCCCTGTAGAATCCTGTTGAATACCTGGAACTTTAAATGATTAATCATTATATTTAAAGTTAAAGTTTAAAGTCTTAAAAACTTTTGTGGCACTTTTTTTGTTTTGTTTTGTTTTATTTTTTTGTATCTTTATTTCTTGCTAGCCTGGACTCCTTCCTTGAGGACAGGGACTCTTTCTGAATCTTTTTTTTCCCCTCACTCCTCTTTCTTAATCTTCTTTGCATGCCATCATTTTGCATGTAGTAAACTCTCACTAAATGTTAGCTGAGAAGTCAGTTATGTTGACAGTTGACATAATAAATCAAACCTGTAACTTTTTGGGTTATTTCAGTTATCAGGCCTAAAAAAGGCCAGAGTCCTCTTAGCGATGTCAGAATCTAGAGTAGTGCAGAGAGATGCATTTTAGCCAATTATGTCTGTGTACACAGAACACAGCTGCTGGGAGAATGGAAAATAGGACAGAATGACATGCTGCCTTTGAAAGATCACACAGCAAGGTGGGCACGATGCTCATGCCTGTAAGCTTCAGCCTATGAAGCGGCAGGGGCTAGGGATCGCGGTTTGAGTCCTGCTCAGGGTAACACAGCGAGACCTGGTCCCAAAAAATAGCTGGGCATGGTGGCATATGCCTGTAATCCCAGCTACCTGGAAAGTTGAGGCTGGGAATTGCTTGAGTCCGTGGTACCCCAGGCAACGTGAGCCTGCAGTTCCATGGGCAAAAATAGCGAGACCTAGTCTGTAAAAAAAAAAAAATAAAAGATCACACAGCTCTTTTGCTCAATCATAATACTTAGGTCTGACTGCTCTATAGGTAGAGTCACACTGAAACTGTAATTGACGCTGGAAAAAAGGCACTCAGCTACAAACCTGATGTTTTGGTGGAGCATGGTTTTTTAGCATGTAATAAAATTACAAATTTGATTGTAATAATTATATTAATCTCATTAAGGACCAAATATGGCATTTACAAAGTTGATTGCTTTCTATTTGTTTAGATATTTATTTGCCATCCAAGTATGTAAAATGTTGCTGTAATTTTGCTTTTTGTCTGTACTGATTTTTTTTTGATAAGTAGTATGTCCAGTAAAATGCATAATGTATAACTAGTTCAATAAATCATCAAAAAGTAAAAACACCCATGTAACCACAACTTAACTCTAGAAATAGAACATCATCAGCCCTTGCAATAATTTTGTAAATTACTCTATGATCCAGTAACTCTGGAGGCAGGTACATATTTAAAAGATTTGAGTCAACAAAGTTTTGAAAATGATATTGCTAATATTTACTAGCTTGTTATCACTATTATCTAGTATCCAAGTCTTTATTATTGTGGTTATATGCATATTTTATGCATAACAAAGTTTACCATTTCAGTGGCATTAAGCACATTTATTTTGTTTTGTAACCATCACCACTTTCCATCTCCAGAACTTTTTTATCTTCCCAACCTGAAATTCTGTACCCATTATAACACTAATTTCCCACTCCTATCTCCCCAGACCCTGGCAACCTCATGCTTTCTGCCTTTGAATTGGACTATTCTTGGTTACTCACATGAGTGGAATCATACAGTAATCTTTTTGTAAATGGTTTGTTTCATTTAGTGTTTCCAAAGTTAACTCATGGTATAGCATGTGTGTGTTAGTTAGCATGTGTTAGTTAGACTTTCCTTTATAAGGCTGAATAAGATTTCATTGTATGTGTACACCACATTTTGTTTATCCATTCATCCATGATGGAAACGTAGGTTGCTTCTACCTTTTGGCTTTTGTGATAAAACTTCTGTAACCATAGTTGTGTGCAAATATCTGTCTAACTCTCTACTTTGGATTCTTTGTGGTTAATACCCAGAAATGGATTTTTTTGAATTGCTATCCTGTTTTTCACATTGATGAATCACTTTTTAATCCTACCAGTGGTGCACAGGGCTCTAATTTCTCTATATTCTCACCAACATTTGCTCTCCTGCTCTCCTGCTTTCACGGCTCTCGTTGCCCAGGGTACCACAGAGTCAAGCAATCCCCAACCTCAGCTTCCCAGGTAGCTGGGATTACAGGCGCGCACCACCACGCCCAGCTATTTTTTGGAACTAGGTCTCACTACAGGCCCCAGGTGGGACTTGAACCGTGATTCCTAGCCCCAGCTGCTTCATAGGCTGAAGCTTACAGGTACGAGCTACTGTGCCTGGCCCTGCCTTCACTTCTTGATTTTTAAATAATAGACATTTCAGTAGAAGGGCATCCAAGGTTTTGTTTTTTTTTTCTTTTTTTTTTTTTTCAGCTTGTTAAAGTCATTTATTCTGGTTACTTTTTAAAAATTAGATTTTATTAATTTCAAACATCAGTCATGTTTGTATAGTATTGATCTCCTTAGGCATGGTCCTTTCCCCTCCCCTTCTCCCTGTTCCTTTCTGCTGTCACTCCAGCTCCTTTCAGTTGCCAATTGTTGGTTGATGTTTGGCTGGTTGGTCTCCTTTTCTGCAGCAGTGTCCTTTTCCTGGGACACTGTAGACCATCCAAGTTTTTTAGAAGAAACTTTGTGTTATGGACTATTTTCAATATTAAATGAAATAGAGTGAATAGTAGTTAAACTCATATATTGATCACCAAGCTGCAGTAATTATGAACTACTGTCCAGTCTTGTTTCAATTAAAGTCTCTCTATTCTCTATTATTAGAACATAGACCCCAGTCATCATAACGTATTTGTTTTTATTAAATATAGAAAATAAAACAAAAATTTAATGTTATTAATATGAATTATGTTTTTGTAAATTTTTACTTGTCATTGCTCTACCTTTGATTTAGTGATTATAGTTCTTGTGTTATTATTAACAGATATGTTCTCAGTATCATTCTTGTTCTCATGCAATGCAAATATAGATGTACTTTACATATGCCCTTCACCTGTCCTTGCCTTTTTGCTTATTAAACATTTATTCATGGGTAAAATATAAAAACAGAAATAGCAATGATCACAAGTCGCACAGTCATTTGTAAGCACAGCTATAACAGCATATCAGTAACTCTCAAAATCATCAGACTGGAAGGGTAGAGCAACATCATCATACATAGACATAAGCTTGAATCGGCTCCAGTTTCTTTACCAAAAAAAAAAAAAAAAGACATTACACAGGTACTTCTTTATATCATACCTTGACAGCCATATTATACCTAAAAACTAACTGTAATTCTTTCATCATCAGATATCCAGTTATCACCCATATTTTTATGCCTATTTTCCTTGAATCTACACATATAGAAAGCAAACGGTTTCAGATCATTCAAAGTTGACAAATGATGTTGGTCATCAAGATGTAGTGTTTTCATGATTACAGTTTGTAGTTTGTTCACTCTTTAGGCAAGAATTCTGCTTTAAGTCAGAAATGCTTTTTTCTTTCTGATATTTGCTGGCATTTGTATATAACATAATGGGATGTCACCTCCCTTGATAAATAAGGTGAGCCTCATTCTGGGGTTCCCCTCTGTTTGCTTTGTGATTGCCTTTTCAAGAGCCTCCTAGAAGATAACACCTAAAGGCAGGTCACTGGATGAATATTTATTTAGATCTTTTGTGTCTCTGCTAAAAGGTAATGATAATGGTGTTTATTTACATTTTGACTTCTGTAGAGGGAGGTGGTAATTGTATGTTTGCAACTGCATTTCCATAACATTAATCTCAGTTTTAAAAATGAGAATTCACTTACTGAGTTCAGAAATCCTCTATTGCACAAAATCAAGCTGTTATAAGTTCTTTAACATTAGGTCATTTGGAATTCATAGGTTACAACAGAACCACCTGAAGGCTTTGGGAAAAGAGGAAGAGGAACACATACTTGTTTACTCCTTTTCTCCTTTTAGTTTCCTTAGTTTGCACAGTGGACCCTAGTATCAAGTATACCCTATGTCAGAAGGAAATTTTATGCAAGATACACAGAAAACAACACCCTATAATTTAAGATTTCATCAATATTCAGGTAGTGTAATTCCATGGTTAGGCAGATTAAATGAGTAAAAGACAGAGCTGATCCTTTCCCTGAGGATGTATTTATTTAATTTAATTTTTTTTTTTTTTTTTTTGAGACTAGGCCTCGCTGGTTTTGCCTGTGGAACCGCAGGCTCACGTTGCCCAGAGTACCACAGACTCAAGCAATCCCCAGCCTCAGCTTCCCAGGTAGCAGGGATTACAGATGTGCGCCACCACACCCAGCTATTTTTTTGGAACTAGGTCTCGCTAGGGGCCCCAGGTGGGACTCGAACCGTGATCCCTAGCCCCAGCTGCTTCATAGGCTGAAGCTTACAGGCACGAGCCACCGTGCCCGGCTATTCATGTTTTTTTCTTCTATGCTGTTTTACTACTAATTAGGACTTTTCATTTACTTGAAGATAGCTTTTTTTTTTCTTTAGACTAGGTCTCGTTATTTTTACCTGTGGTACCTCAGGCTCACGTTGCCCTGTGGTACCAGCCTCAGCTTCCCAAGTAGCTAGGATTACAGGTACGCAACCACTACGCCCAGCTATTTTTTTAGGACTAGGTCTCGCTGTGTTGTCCTGGACGGGACTCAAACTGCAATCCCCAGACCCTGAAACCGGGCGACCATGAAGGGACTTTTTGACTTTGACTTAAACACATACAGGCCTGCTTCTCTCTATGAAGCAGGCTGCAGTTACATTCACCTTTAACCTTGAACTAGCTACACCTAGGCCGGCTTCTTTTTCTAGGAAGCAGGCTCAAAACTGTTTATTAGCATTTTTATTATTATTGAAATGCCTGCCTATTATTGAAATGCAAACATCAGCTACCAGCTTCACTTTGCTTTTTTCCCCCTCTTTTAGACCTAAAAAGAAATTTGGAAACAGTTTAAACTTTTGTGGGTTTTCTTTTTACCATCCCCAGCCTTCTCAACCAAAATATTAAACCAATGCAAAACTATCAGTGCAAACTAATTTATTTTTAACAAAGTAATTTTCTTTTCTTTTTTTTTTGAGACTAGGTCTTGCTATTTTTGCCCGTGGAACCGCAGGCTCTTGTTGCCCGGGGTACCACAGACTCAAGCAATCCCCAGCCTCAGCTTCCTAGGAGCTGGGATTACAGGCGTGCACCACCACACCCAGCTATTTTTTTGGAACTAGGTTCTCGCTATGGGACCCAGGCGGGACTCAAACCGCGATCCCTAGCCCCGGCCGCTTCATAGGCTGAAGCTTACAGGCACGAGCCACCCTACCCGGCCTAAAAACATCTTTCTTTGAGGCGCTCCTTTGGCGTGCTCCTCCTTATCTTTCACACTGTCTTCTCCTTGTCTTCAAGTAGCAAAAACTTCATGGTGTCAAACCCAGTCAAGTTCACTTTCTTTTCAGGCCTAACTTTGACATGGCCTCTTCCAAACACCAGTCAAACTCAGCAAAACAAACTCCAACACGGAGTTCAAATCTGCAAACTTTTTAACTGCCTTTAGCACACATGCGGCTAGCCCAGGTCAGCCAAGGATTACAGGTCCCCAGTGGCCACATGGCCAATTTTACATGGTTTACATCTCCATCTTACAAAATAGCCAAAACCAAATCACTCTCCTCCACAAATCTCTGTATCCTCCAAATTATATCTGATCTCTCTCTTTGTTTCCACACCCTTTATATATCCTGATTTCCCACCTTCCAAAAAACCTGTGTTACCTTTCTCCCTCCTGCATCTCCCTAAAAAAAATTCCAACTAAGGTCATTCTCACATTTTAGCATATCTGTCCTTAAAATCTGCACTCTTAAACAAAAAACAAGGGGAGGGGGGTTTAGCACACCCTATCAACCCCACCACGACTATAAGCTGTAGCTTACAAACACATGCCACCATGCCCGGTGAAGATAGCTTTTTTATTCTTGGAGAAATAACTCCAGTAGCTAAGAGCACAGAGATTTCACACTGAAAAACAGTGATAATAAAATTGTTTCCTGGCCTCCTCCTGTTGTGTGACAGCAGTAGTGAAGTAATCATAATATAGGTGGTACCATAATGACCCTTACATAGCATTTACAGAATTACTGGCAACAACTAAGTACTTTACATGTGTTAACTCATTTAATCCTTACAACACCTTATGAGATGGATGTTATCATTTTACTGATGAGGGATTGAGGTACAAAGGGTTAGTGACTGACTGCTCCAAGTATAAATAAATAGGAAGTGGCAGAGTTAGGAATTGATCTGAGGCAGCATGGCGCCAGGGCCATTCCTCCTAACCATTATACTGTTCTATACTTATTTGACACCATATAAGTAAAGAGAAATGTGAGATAAAAAATGCTTTTAACATCTTTGAAGGGCTTTATGGAACTTATTATTTGTTCATTCAATGCTCCCTGTAAATCAGTGATTACAGAGAGAACATTTAATCTCAAAGCATTCATCCCTATTTTCAAACTAGTATTTTCAGATCTGTTTCAGTTGAATTGAACTTTTCTTTCAGTTGAATTGACAAATCAAGAACTTACAGGCAGGATACTGCCTTTGAGTATGTATGTGCTGACCCTCTGAAGCAGTAATTTGGATAGATCACAATGTTTCTACCAGAGTGGATCAGTATTACAGGTTCTGACTTCAGATGTATATGTGTCTTTTTAGACAGGCTATCTCTCCACAAATGGAGCCAACTTTACACAAATTCTGAATGCTACCCAGAGCCATTTAAACGTAAGAAATATCTAAACATTTGAAGTAATGTAAAATGGTACTTTTCTGGAGATGTATGATAAGTACAATAATAAAACAACTTGCCTGTTTTTAAATGCTTGAAAAGTTCAAGCCTAAAGGAACTTCAGACAATCTTGCAGAATTAGTTTTCACTGGGCCACTGTTTTACTACTTTTTTTTTTTTTCTTTAAGTCTGAACCAATAGCCACAGTTTAACAAGAAAGCTAGTGTTATCTTTTAGTTTGTTTCTTTTGTCTTCTGGGATTCTGATTGCTCTGGTTAGAACTATCTTTTAGGTGCTTTGGGTCATTGGAGAGTATAGCTGGAGGGAAGAACACATTACCTTTTCCACCCATCAAGTGTCCATTTAATGGAGATGGATGGTTTTCTCATGCTAATATTTCTCCCCCTAGGTTTATGAAGGCTTGGACATCATCACCAACAAGGTTTCTGCCCAAGAGCAAAGAATGTGCCAGCACCACATGATCAGCTTTGTGGATCCTCTTGTGACGAATTACACAGTGGTGGACTTCAGAAACAAGGCGACTGATCTGATATCCTTAGAAAAGACAGCACCTAGACTTGGGTATTCAAGACAGACCAAACTGGAAGTTTTTCCCTCTAGTGATGGTTTCTTCTAAGTAGTAGCACTCAAGACTGAAAAGTAGCTTTTTTTTTTTTTGAGACTAGGTCTTGCTATTTTTGCCCGTGGAACCGCAGGCTCTCGTTGCCCGGGGTACCACAGACTCAAGCAATCCCCAGCCTCAGCTTCCCAGGTAGCTGGGATTACAGGCGCGCGCCACCACACCCAGCTATTTTTTTTGGAACTAGGTCTTGCTACGGGCCCCAGGCGGGACTCGAACCGTGATCCCTAGCCCCAGCCGCTTCATAGGCTGAAGTTTACAGGCACGAGCCACCGTGCCCGGCTTTGAAAAGTAGCATCTTCATCAGAGCTATACAGATTGAAAGATGAGTGTCCTTGCTGCTCAGTCTGTCCTCACATGGCTGACCAGCCTCTGAGTGTTAGAATGTGGAATTTTATCTCATTTTCAGATATACTGAGGCAGGACCTTTTTTGGGGGGGGGCAAGGTGGCGAGGAGACTAGGTCTTGCTATTTTTGTCTGTGGAACTCCAGGCTCATGTTGCCCAGGGTACCACAAACTCAAGCAATCCCCAGCCTCAGCTTCCCAGGTAGCTGGGATTACAGGCGCGCACCACCACGTGCAGCTATTTTTTTGGGACTATGTCTTGCTCCATGTCCCCCGCGGGACTTGAACGGCAATCCCTGGCCCAGGCCTTGGCTTCCTAGGCTGCTGCCTACAGGCATGCGTCACCATGCCCAGCCTTGAGGCAGAACCCCTTTAACAAGAGTTCTGAGGGATTCGCGTGCACTGCAGATTTGAGAAACACTGTTTTAGTGGCAAGCATGGTAATTGAGGAATCAGAAAATACATGTTCTAGTATTTGTGCTGCCTCTTTTGTTTTTTTTTGAGACTAGGTCTCGCTATTTCTGCCTGTGGAACCTCAGGATCATGTTGCCCGGGGTACCACAGACTCAAGCAATCCCCAGCCTCAGCTTCCCAGGTAGCTGGGATTACAGGCATGTGCCACCACGCCCAGCTATTTTTTGGAACTAGGTCTCGCTGTGTTGCCCCGAGCAGGACTCGAACCGTGATTCTAAGCCCCTGCCGCTTCATAGGCTGAAGCTTACAGGCACAAGCCACCGTGCCCGGCAAACCATCTTAGTTTTTTTTTTTTTTTGAAACTAGGTCTTGCTATTTTTGCCCGTGGAACTGCAGGCTGTCGTTGCCTGGAGTACCACAGACTCAAGCAATCCCCAGCCTCAGCTTCCCAGGTAGCTG
>PVHY01024506.1:0-19589 GCA_004024945.1 Uropsilus gracilis
AAGTTTGGGGGTGGGATGGGCACAGATTAAGATGATGGTTCATGATGACAAGGTGGTTGGAGAACCCTGGGGCTGGCAATGATGTAAAAAAAATGAGTTGGGGGGGGGGAATGCTTTGCTCAAACATGTTGCCAGAAAATTATTTCTGACCTTTGACTTGTAGTTCAATTAAAAAGATGAGACAATTGAAAAATTCAGTCAACAGTATATATGTGAATTGTGTACATTATATACTAGATCATAAAATAGACACTGCTTATACTACAGAAGTTTAAAATGTTCAAAAGTTAGCTACCTTTTCCCTGTTATTTTAAGTTTTTATTAAAGTTAATGCTCTTAGAAGTATTATTAATTGTAATTTTGTAATATTGTAAAATGGTAATATTGTAACAAGAAATATTAATTTTTGTTCAAAATACTCGAAATTTGAGTTTTTGTTGTACATCAATTAATCTTTAAGTAGCTTATTTTGATGCTTTTATACATTGTATTGTTTTAAAATTTAAATTTCTTATATATTGCATGTATATAGGAATGCATTCTTTTTTTAGATTGGCTGTGTATTCTGTGATTTAGCTTTAAAAAACTACAATTTATCATTAATCAAACAAAAATTGCAGCCACAATGAGTTGATCACCAGCTATAATGAAAAAATTAAAAATAGCTGCAAAACCAAGTATTGTTCAGGATGTGGTACAGTTAGACTTCACCTACAAAGGCAGAATGTTTCAAAGCAACCTCTCTGAAAAATAATATGGCACTTTCTTATAAAGTCAAACCTGTTTACCATATGATCCCAAAACCCCAAAGTGGCTATGCATTTCCATGCAGATATATATGCTAATTCTATTACAACTTTATTTATAGCTGCATGGAAGCCTGCTAGATGTTCATCAACTTATGCCTAAATAAACTATTGTATATCTACACAGTGAACACGGCTTTGGAAAACTTAGATGATGGAAGAGTTCAGGAAACTTAAGTCTTTCTGCATTTATTTGAGGATAGATATGCTAAGAAAATAAGCTGAGATCGGGCAACTCTTGACAACTCAATGAAACAAATAATAAAAATAAACCTCAGATGTCCATCTTCCAGAATATGCCATAACTTAGCATTACTGGAGTTTCAGCTCTACTTGATATTCTGAGTAGGGGCATAGAAGGGTAAGAGTTGTAATCAGGGGGCGTGAATGGTTCTGCAGTAACAGAATGATAAAATTTATCTTTTGAGTTTGTAGCTCTCCCATTGCTTCTAGCCTTTTGACTAAAATCAAGTGAATTTGTAGCTCTTTTCTTAATTTCACTTTTAATTTCAACTATGTCAGGCATTGTGTTGAGCAGTTTTTCTTAAATTCCTTAATTCTTACACTGACTCTATGAAATAGGTTGTTATACCACCATTTTCGAACTGAGGGAATAAGTGTGAATTGTTATATACACTGCTTAAGTTCAAGTGACATCGCTTAAACCTAGATCCTAAGTTTCCTGCGTTTGTGTGTCAGTCCCTTTCCTCTGCCCTTGGGCATCGGCTGTGATCATATAACTCTTCCTCCCATCCTAGGGAGGACTTTTCTGCTTTCCTTTAAAAAAAAGTCCTTTGTGCACTTAATTAAACATTATCTTTTTGCTATCAAGCAAATTTCTTCTAGCTAAAGTGGAGAGGGCCTAGTTATGAAACAAGAGGAAGTGACTTTATTAGATCATTAAAGTAAATCTAAATTCAGTGTGAAGACATACTAACACAACTTTTCTGGAAATATTTGTCATTGAAAGGAGCCAGTTAGTCCTTTGTTCTGTAGTGGGGATTGAAAGACTACTGTGTTTGAGCTCTGAACTTTACTTTGTCCTTTAACTGTTCTCAGATGGAGTCAACATTATAAAAATGTTATTTTAAACTGGCTATTTTACTTCAGAAAATTTGCTGATCTATCCAATTCTTTCTATCATACCAATAACAGCTACTATAGTACCTAGAAGAAAGGAAAGTAGTTAGTAGTGTCCAGTGTGTTTTATTTCTCATGAAGAGTTAGTGTTTTACTAAAAGTTACTGTTGACAAGGAAACTTTATTCTTTTTCTTCAGGGTAATGCAAATCTGGATATACAGAATGTGAACCAGCAAACTGCCCTGCACCTTGCTGTGGAACGACAGCACACCCAGATTGTGAGGGTAAAGCTACTAGTGTGAATTTTAGCTGCTTTCATCCAGCAGGTTTCTACAGTGTCATTAAATGATGCATTATTACATTTCTGGAAAGCCATAAATATAAAAATTATTTTCTAGGCTAATATTTTTATCAGGTAAGGATTTTAATTTGTATTAGGGAAGAGACTTAAAACTGATATTCAGTTTTACTTTGTTGCCAAATTTGTGAATACCCACAATAAGATAATTTCACAGTAATGTAGTTTATAAAAAGTACATTCCCTCTTCTTTATATAATTGAGAACAAACTGTAATAATTGCACATTTGCTGCACTGATTCAAAACAATGAAATATATTCCAGTTTTTCTAATCTGGTAATTGCAGGCAAAATATTTGACCTTTGTAGTATTATTTTTAAATTATTTCACAATTATTTTATAGAAAGTCAGTGATTCATGAATCAGCAGCACCAGCATCCTTTGGTACTTGGTGAAACTAAATTCTTGGGCTTCTCCTCAGACTAAGTGAATAGAAACCTCCAACGAGATGGTCTGTGGTTTTAACTAGCCCTCTGGGTAACCTTGATGTAAACTCAAATTTGACAAATCTTGTTCTAAAAAGATATTTTATGGAATCTTTTTGGAATAAGAGGAATACTTTGCCAAGACAGATAAGAACATATACTTGAGATTGGTTTTTATATATGGTGCTAAAACTGAGCCATTAGAGAAAGGATTAGGAAAATTAGTACAGCTCCATAAAGTCTTAAGCGAACCTACATCTACTGCTTAAATCATCTATTGACATCAATTTCATGTAAGAGGTTGTTGTTTGGGTAACACTACACATTTACTATTATTTTTAAATGCCCTTTGCTAAAAATTTTTCATTTAACCTTAATATTTGGGGTTTCCTTGTGACCATAATTTTAGAGAAATTTGACCAAAGAAAAGGGAACAAATAATAATGGTTGGTTGCTTGTTTAAATAATATTTTTTGAATGTTATAATTTGGTAGTATCCAAATATCCTACACATCTGAACTTTAAAGGAGAAAAATATGTCCTAAATCTCCCCCCCCCCCAGTGATCTAGATTGTAGAGTGAGATAAGCTGCATATTGTTTGTCACTTTCTGTTTTCTCTGATTCATTATATATGAATAACCAGAGCTCAATGCCATTTGTAAGGAACCTCAGGGGTATTTAAAAGTAGAAAGTATCAATTAAAAATTTTTTTGAAAAGCAAAAAGCAAATACATAAAAATAACTAGCCTTAGTGGCAAGCTCTTTAGGTAGTCACCTATAATGAAATTTCTTGTGGGCATGTATTCTTTAGCAAAATGAGATATCTTTCTCTTTTAGCTTTTGGTCCGTGCTGGTGCCAAGTTAGATATTCAGGATAAGGATGGGGATACTCCTTTGCATGAAGCTCTGAGACATCATACTTTGTCTCAGCTCCGGCAACTCCAAGATATGCAAGATGTGGGGAAGGTGGATGCTGCTTGGGAGCCATCCAAAAATACAGTGAGTAAAGATAAATCCTTTGCTCGATGGTGAAAGCATCTTTTATTGTATGATCTTACATTTACATCTCATTTAATCTGCATCTAAGAATATTTTATTATTCTTATTTGGTTCCTCCTTTATTTACTTTAGCCATTCAGACGTATGTATAATAGTATTTTGTAAGTGTCTGTTGAAACCTCTGTTCATTATATTGTTGAGCTGTTTGTTCTCTTACTGTTGAGTTTTGAGAGTTTTTTATGCAATTGCTGTACAAGTTCTTTATCAGATATGTCATACCCACACATTTTCCCGCAGTCTGTAGCTCATCTTTTCTTTCCTTTTAATAGTGTAATTTTGAAAAAGCAGAAGTTTTTAATTTTGATGTAGTCCAATTTCTCAGTATTATCTTTTTTAAATCAGTGTTTTCTTTCATTGTGCTTTTCATTGTGCTTTCCTAACAGAAAGATTTTCTCCTGTTTTGTACTAGAAGTTTATAAAATTTTAGTTTTTATATTTAGGTTTATAATTCCTTGAGTTAATTTTTATATATAGCATGAGATATGGATCAAAGATAATTTTTTTCTCTTGTAGATATCCAGTTGTTCCAGCACTACCTGTTGAAAAGACTTTTTTTCTAATAAATTGTCTCTTACCTTTACTATAATCAGCTAACCATACTTGAGAAGTTTTTCTGGATACTGTATTCTATTGATCTATTACTTTAGCTAGGTGATGCTTGTCTTATGACTTTGTAATTACTTTACAATAAAGGTTTCTTCATTTTCTTTTTAAAGGTATTTTGTTACTTCTCACATAATTTAAGTCCTTTATATATTTCTGTATACATTTCTGAATCACTGTTAAGAATGGGAAGGGTTTCTGAGACGAAAATGTTTGACACTTGCTGCTTTTTTATATTACCGTGGGTAATTTCTTTAATTTCCACATTTCTTGTTTTTCTCATTTAAAAAGAGGGTGAAAAAGGCTGGGCATGGTGGCGCATGCCTATAAGCGTCAGCCTAGGAAGCCGCTGCTAGGGCCAGGGATCACGGTTCAAGTCCACCAGGGGCACCTAGCGAGAGCTAGTTCCAAAAATATATAGCTGGGCGTGGTGGCGCATGCCTGTAATCCCAGCTACTTGGGAAGCTGAGGCTGGGGATTGCTTGAGTCTGTGGTACCCCGGGCAACGTGAGCCTGCGGTTCCACAGGCAAAAATAGTGAGACCTAGTCTGGAGGAAAAAATAAATAAATAAATAAATAAATAAAGAGGGTGAAAAAGAGTAAGCACCTCCGTAATATTTTTATAAAGACTAAATGAGTTAAATCATGGAAAGTGTTTAAAGTAGCACTTGGCCTACTAATGTTATGACAGTTTTTTGATGTTTAAATCATTAACTCACATGTTGTTATCATAATTTGATTTGTGTAGTTCTCCATTTTCTTGCCTTAATTTGTAGGCATTGGTTCTTTTCTCACTTATTTTCCCTCTATAGTTTTTCAAGTTGCTAGCATATCCAGAGTCAAATTGATTTGAAGAGAGTACCATTTTCTGTGTATCTCAATCAAGTCCCATTCTTGGGTTTTATTAATAATAATTGACCTGAGATCAGGTTTGGATATTGTGTCATTTCTGAACTGTCACATAGTTGAAGTATAATTTGAGACATCTTTGTTCTTCCTCAAAACTAAAGAGTAGGTCAGTTCTCAAACTGACTTAAGAACATATGGGGAAGGGGAAAAGAAGAATAGATGTAAAGACTCTACAGCGTGTAAGGGTCCACCACATATAGGTTATGTAAGTGCTTCTTAGGTATGTATCTTTATGTATAATACATACATGGTGGTAAGAATTGAAAACATTCAAGAAGGGAAAATAATGACTGTTTTTATTTGATTTCAGTTAATAATGGGACTTGGTACTCAAGGGGCAGAAAAGAAGAGTGCAGCATCTATTGCCTGTTTCTTGGCTGCCAATGGCGCTGATCTTAGCATTCGAAATAAGAAGGGCCAGTCACCACTTGATCTCTGTCCTGATCCAAATCTCTGCAAAGCGCTGGCAAAGTGTCATAAAGAAAAAGTCAGGTTTGTATTATTTATTATCATAAAACTTGTGTATGTAAAAGTATTATATGGTTTCTTAATAGAAGTCTTGATTACTTAAAGTTGTCTTTGATTTTCCCTATAGCCTTGTGTTGACCTTTTCTTCCTTAAATATTCCTTATGTATTTCCTACAGTCAGCATGTCTTTTAGTATATTATATTCTCTACATTATTCTTTGTGTTTTAAAAATCCCAAGAAACTTTTGCAAAGTTTAGTACTCCTGTTAGAGAGATTTATATAAAAAGAAAACTCTTACTGGTGAAATTGATGTGATTAACATTACATGTGTTTAAAATTTTTATGAACTTAACCTAAGCAGTTTACATGCGTGCTAACAGGGTTTATGTCACACAGTTTGTAGTAATTCTAGTTCACTGTATGGTGCCTGACAACACTGTGAGTATGAATGAAGTACAGAAGGAATGACTGAATAAATCAGTTCTTTAGAAGTTTCTCTAAAAATGATCATTTTACTTGTCTTTTATAAATTATATATATCAGTGATTTTAATTATTTATGAGATAACTAAATATCTTATTAGGTACTTTAGACATACAGAAGGTTATATCTCATTGTTTTTTTTTATCCAAATGGTGCTACATAACTGTTATTGCCCTTTTTGCCTGATTCTCATCTTTGAACATGTCAATAGTTTTCCCTCAGTCTTTGTTCCTCTTGCCTCTTATAATTTATGTATATGATGAAATGACATCTGTTTGGAATCTATGCATAGAGTTGTGTTACAGGGAAATCAATGAAATGAAGCTTATGTATTTCTTAAGGAACATTTAGGTTACAACAAGGCAGAATATATCTAAAAATATTTACCCATGGCACTATGTAATTACTACAGTGATGATATTAACTCTAGGGTAGAAATGGAACTACTGTGTGTTTGTATCATATGGAAGCAAGCATATTCATGAGTTTCTGACTATTGTGGTAGAAACAGTATCCCTTTTCTTTAGCTACAGCATTGGTCATATATATGTATATATATATATACATATATATATATATATATACATATATATGTATATATATACACACACATATGTACCTCTGTGATTTATATCTATGTAAATGCATTCTTTCTCCTTAGGATGTTCTAAACAACAGCTGCAGTGACATATTTTCCAAAGTGTGCTATCATCAGTTGTGAATTCTGATCATGCTCATTCTGTCTTATAATTAGGATAACTAACATGCGTTCTAGTGAGAATTTTTCTTTTATTCCTCTATTTTCCACTGTTGGTTTTATATGTATTTATAAATATATAAATATTTAAAACAGTTAACTCAGTTTCTGAGTGAAGGAAACTGTGTTAAAATTTTTTTAGCAAGAGTTTTGATTTCTTTGTTAGAAGATTCATCCTTTTCCATTGAGTAAAGTTTTGTTCATTTTGAAAGTTCATTTTGAATAATAACAGAAATATGTAAAGATACAGATTTATATAAATAGAAAAATATAGTATACTATGTTTTATACTTGTTAGAATTCAGTTCTTTAACATAACTAAAGCTGTTTTTATATTTACTAATGATGTTCTAGATGGTTTTAAAAACAACTTAATTCATGAGTTTGTACTAGAAATATTTTCAAAGACTTAATTAGAAAAATTATTATTATTTTTTATTAGTGGTCAAGTGGGTTCTCGAAGTCCTTCTATGATTAGCAATGATTCTGAAACTTTAGAAGAGTGTATGGTGTGCTCAGATATGAAGAGAGATACACTTTTTGGTCCATGTGGACATATTGCTACCTGTTCTTTATGTTCTCCACGAGTCAAAAAATGCCTCATATGTAAAGAACAGGTTCAATCCAGGACAAAGGTAATGTATTTTTTATTATAGTATTTTACCATTTTGCAAAATTCTTTGAGACTATAATGATAAGTTTATATGATGTCATGTGTTTATTTCTTTCCAAGAATAACTTAAAATAGGAAAGTATTTATACACTTATCAAGAGACCAATGATCAGTTTCCTTCTTTAAATATAAACCATAGTAGTTAAAAAAGATGTTTTCTTCAAAACCCCTTATAATCTAAAGATATGTTTCTACTTTGCGTTGAGTTAATCATACATTGCGCCTTTTTTGAGTTTCATCGCCTGTTTTCTATTGTATTCATCTTTGTAGAACACCAGGTGATTTTCTGTAGTAGAATGTCACACATTCTGCATTTGTTTGTTTTATCATGGTGTTGTGTAATTTCTCTCTCTATGTGTTTCTGTAAACTGGGAGTTAGTTCTTTTAGGCTAACTGGTCAGTTAGTTCAAAAAAACCTCCTAACAGTACATAATTTTATGCTTCAAGTGAATATAGTTTTTGGCTGAAGAAAAAGTTCAAAATGTTTTAAGGAGGAGTAATAGTACCAATGTAGTTGCTTAATTTATTTGTTGTTTTATGGTCAGCTTGTTATTTTTAACTTTTTCTTGACCTTTTATTTGGTTTCTTTATATTCCATATAATAAGTAAGACCATCCTGTATCAATTTTACTCTACCTAACTAGTATTGGTTAGCATTCAACCCTGTTTTTGTAGTAGAGACAGAGTTCCTTGCTAAAAATTTACATGATTTAGGTTAAACAGTCTTTTTCCATATAGACTTATAGGACTTTAAGAGAGAAATAAAGTGAGTTGAAAAGCCCTAGTTGTCAAGAGCAGATTCTCAAATGTAGAATAATCCTCATTGGTCAGTTGGTTCAATTCTAATATGTAAACTTGGAAAAGCTGTACCTTAAAGCAGTGCATTGACATTTGCGTCTTCCACAAAAGTCTTTGGATTCTGAAGTGTCATTTCTGCTGTGTCAAGCAATACAAACAAAATTAAAAACAATGTCTACAAAGAAAGTTAATGAAACAGGGGGATAGAGAAGGAGTATGCTATCATTTCTTTTTAGATCACTTGTGAGTACAAAGAATTAGTAAGCACCAAATTTTTTAAATTACAGCTTTTAAACCTGTAGAAAAGTACAAAAACTAACATATTGTCTAAATAGATTTACAAGGGAGGTTGTAGTCTTTGAATGTAAAGAAATAGTGACCCCAAGTGGTTAAAGGAGAATGAACATTCTCACTGAAGATAAATGATATAACTAATACTTGGAGAGAGGGAGATATAAACATGCTTGGAATTTTTTAGCCGTTAAGGAAATGCAAGTAAATTATGAATTGTTAAAATTAACCATTCCTGTCAAAAATCACAAAAATAAATTTCAAACATGCTATCCAGGAAAATGGAAAATAGGCAGTCTCTTAATAAATGTGTTCATGTTTTTGAGAGATCATGCTGGCATTTTGTTTATAAAACATTGCAATAAACGATATGATTTATTCCATTCTTGGGAATATAACTTGAAAAACAAAATGAAAAAGTTGTGGTTATAGAGCTTTTTTTTTTTTAACTAATAGAGTAATGGTTAAATATGGGTAAATAAATGATTTTTAGGTCTATTTGCTAGATTATTTTAAACTATAGATCAAATGCATAGGCATTTATGTTGGAAATAATTTTAAAAAGTCAGCACATCATTATATAGAGATCTGTGTATTAGTGATTTTACTTTGTACATGGAACTAAACACTGTCCAGCTAGATTTTTATTTATATTAGAAATCTGTCTTTTTCTCAGTCATTTGTTCTCTTTTTCTCTCAAAAGTGGTTTTTGAAAAACAGAAAATTAATATCTGGTTCAGTTTCTGTGATCTGAAAGGAAAGGCAATTTTCCTCAGTCGTTATTTAGAACAAATAGGGTGACTAAAACCAAAACATAGCCTAATAAGCCAGGGCATATAAAGATGTGAAAACGAGTAAGCAGGAGCGCAGAAGACAGAGAAGGGTGTGTCAAACTTTTTCTGTGCCTAGAGTGTTAAGAGGAAATATGTTTGGGTGCTAGAGGAACTGTTAGAATTAACTGGATTTATCTGTAGATGTAGACAGTTGTGCTGTAATCATTTTCTTTTTTCTTTTTTTAATAGATTGAAGAATGTGTGGTATGCTCTGACAAGAAAGCAGCTGTTCTTTTTCAACCTTGTGGACATATGTGTGCTTGTGAGAGTGAGTAGTAGCCTATATAGAACTTCCTCAGTGTTATTATAAAACTGTGAAATGAAATAGGCTGTGTGAGAAATAGGCTGTGTTTCATGTATATATATATATTTTTGATAATTCACAAACAAATTTGGTGGGCCTCTAGTACCTTCCATTACTTTCTCTATATGCAATGTCTATGTTTCCGTCTTGTTCTTGAGTATTAGCAAAGACTGAATATGATGTGTTCTGCTAACTTGAATTTTCATTTCATTTGTGTGAACAGTAAATGTTCTCCTCTCTTGCACACAGTAGAAATTGATTTCAAAAAACAAGCGTTGAAATATTTAATGTTGCCCTTTTTTTTCACTTTGAAGTTAGAACATCTTCATATGTCTTTACCTTAATATTATTTGTCTTGTGTGGTTCCCCTTTCTGCTAAACCACACATGTAACTATTTGGGGCTATATAATTTCTAATCTTCCTAACTTTCCTTACCTCTGTCAGGAGAATTTATAGGAGATTTTTCTTTGTTGCTCTATAGTAGTTTCTTTTTTTTTTTTTGAGACTAGGTCTCACGACTTTTGCCCATGGAACTGCAGGCTCACATTGCCTGGGTGTACCACGGACTCAAGCAATCCCCAGCCTCAGTTTCCCAAGTAGCTGGGATTACATATGCCACCACGCCCAGCTATTTTTTGGGAGTAGGTCTCGCTGTGTTGCCTGGAGCAGGACTCAAACTGCAATCCCTAGCCCCAGCTGCTTCATAGGCTGAAGCTTACAGTCATGAGCCACCATGCCCGGCTGAGTTTCTAAGAGATGTTTAAAAATATGTCTTAAATATGTTTTCTTAAAAGCTTTTATTTCTTATATTATACTCTTATTCTTTTCAAGCTCACATACTCAATATTAATATTTTCCTTTACCCTTTGTTTTTTACTTTTGTCAGTGAGAATTTTAAATAAGCTTAGCAATTTGCATCTTATAAACAAATCCATGGTATTTCCTATTATAAAGTAGTTCAATTAATAGGTGACAATTTTTAATGCAACATCTGAGTAAAATAATACATAAATGTGTGATAATTTAACTTCAGTGACATTGATTTACTTTAAGCTTTTGGTGTTTTTCCCATTCTATTAGGCAGTTCTTCAACTAAAGAAAGGATCTAGGTATTCTATTCCCAACATTCCGCCTCTGGTAACTGTTTCTATTTACCAAAGATTGTTATAGTGACTATAATCAGCTGTCAGAGAGCACATAGAAAGGGAATTCTGTTTTAAGTTAAAAGAACGTAGGTTCCTTAAGTTTTCAAATACCAGGGCTTAGTAAACTTTCTCTGTAAAGGGTCAAATAACAAATATTTTTGGCTTGCTGGGCCACATGGTTTTTGTAGTAACCACTTAATTCCTTCCGACTACTCAGCTCTGCATTTTGCAATAACAGCTACAGAGAATATGTAAACAAATGGACCTGGACTGTTTTCCATTACAGCTTTATGCTAAACCAGGCTCCTGGTTGGATTTGGCCTATAGATCTTAGTTTTTGACCCCTGTCATAGACCAAAGTTATATTTAAAGAGATTTGAAAACTGGTTGTAGTTGATAGTTGATAACACAGATTCTAAAGCCTTAATATTATTCCCAGGAGTTTTTGCATTGTTTTGGTTTAAACTTTAGTAAGAATAACAGCTAACTTACTAACTTTAAATGAGTGTTTCCTCATTTATCTCCACAAAACCCCTATGAAGCAGGTTATTGTCTCCATATTTATACTTTGTTAGACATTTTTTGCTATAGAAGATGAAATTGAGGTGGAAAATATCCCTTTTTTAAGGAGCATCCATATTTAGTCTAGTACCCACTACTGTTAAACAGCATATTAGAGTCTTGAAGAGTGTGTAAAGTCCTTTGAAATGTCAAAAGAGGGAGAGTTACAATAAATCTTTACTCAAGGATGGTAGGTTCTTGAAAAGTACAACTTTAAATAAAAACAATGTATAATGAAACCAGGTCCTCAAATAATGCTGTTTTGTTCAATGTTGGCTTGAGTTACTATATTTTTTCTCACAGTTTTATGAGGAAATGGTGTTAAGTGAAATGTTATTCAAAGATCTGCTGTATATCCCTTATGTAGGGACTGAAAAGCATTTATAGAAATAATCCAACAACCTAACAGTTAAAAGTGGTGATTGTGGTTACATAGTATGTATAAAGGCAATAAATTATTTAAATTTAAGGAAAAATTCTGTCCTTGAGTTGAAGTTCTAGTATTAGTTCCTTCTTAGTGCATCTTATATAGCCCAATATCAAACTCATCTCTTTTTAGACCTATGCATAATATTGACCTTGATAACAATTCTCCATTATCAGGTGGTACATAAACTAAGATAATGGTTTTTTTTTTTTCCCATAGTAAATGCTAATAGGAAAGAATATGTTCAGGTGTTTATATTGTTTTATAATTAACAACTTTAAATGTAAGATAGTATTAATAGTCCATAACTTATAATTGTGCTGAGTATTCTTGAAATGGAGGAGCATTCTGGTAATCTTCAACTATTAGAAAGATAGTCTATTATGAAAAGAATTATGTATTTTCTTGACTGCCACATTAAAAAAGTAGTGGCTGAGCAATTTCCTTAATAGATTATTTATCAATTTGACAAAGTTGCAAATTGTTTAACATACTTTACGAATTTTAGAGTTAAGCCATTTACAATAGAAAGTATTGTTAGAAAGTTATCATGTGCCAGATATCAAAACTGTATGGCACGGAACCAGCAACAAGTGACAGAAAGGATCCTGGAGCAGCACACCATACATCTACCCTACAACAATTCCCAGTGTACTCGGCCTGACTGTCTGTCTCAGCTACTCCAGAGGATCCAAGCAACCTCATATGTTGTTGTCCAGGAGTGCAAATCCCCACCCAGGAAAAAAGGACATAGTTCTAGAAAAAGAAAAGACCAGCAGGCCGAACATAGACCAACAGCTTGCAGCTAGAGGAGTTGGAGTGACCAGACTGGGGGAGGGGGGAAGGAAAAAGGGGGGGAGGTGGGGATTTAAGGGGTAAGGGGTACAATACAACCATGCAAACATCACCAATATTGTACGATAATTGCAAAATAAAAAGTTAAAAAAGGAAAAAATTATCATGCAAATAACCTTCTAATTCTAATATTAGTTGAAATTTGTAAGACATCATCACCCTCTTTTAGTCTCAAGATTAAACATCTTGAAATAATTATTATGTTACATATTTAAAAAACAGAGAAACCCCCTTCACTATTTATTTCTATGTATTGGAAAATGTCTTTATTTTCACAAGATGTCTTTATTCTAGAGGCTACCAATAAGGAAAAAATATATATATACCTATATATAGAGTTGATAACATCTTAAAATGAAAAAATTATGTCTTAATATTTATCCCACTATTGAGTTTTAAGTTCTAAAAATGAACAGCGAAAGGTAGCTCATTTTTTCATGTTCTCTCTTATGAGAATTGCCCTGTTGCTGTTTTCCAGACTGTGCAAACCTGATGAAAAAATGTGTGCAGTGTCGGGCAGTAGTTGAACGAAGAGTACCTTTCATCATGTGTTGTGGAGGGAAAAGTTCAGAAGATGCCAGTGATGATATCTGTGAGTTTTCTTAAGCATTTTGTTATTTTGCTTTCTTATGGGGACTACGATATCTCTTCTCATTTATATTTTACTCTTCCTTATAAGACAATAGGGTCTATGACTTGAACCTGTAAAACTGTAGGTATGGTTTTCTGGTATTCTTGTCACATTACAAGAAACCTGAAATTATATTGTTCTGGTTTGTGGAGTGATTATAGAACTTTAAACATTATCCTGTTGAAAATCTTCCTGTTTAACTTAAAGAATATTATTGTGTTCTTCCATGAAGAAAATTTATTGTTTTTAAGATGAAGTTTAGTGTATTTGGGGGAGATATCATATTACAAATTTATTTCCAAATTACACAGATATTAACCTGATTACTTCATATACCTGGCTTACCTGGTCCATTTATTTACCTTGTGAAACAGTGGTCAACTGTATATAAACTGAACTGTAAATACAGTAAGAAAAAAGATGAAAAATAAATTCTTTGCCTTTTTAGTTGTCAACCATGTAAAAATATTTTTCATATTTGTACTAGATGTTAGCTGGATGATTTCTCTATGTTATGACTAGCTGAGGAAGAACATACGTATGCCCACTTCTGTCCAGGGTTTTTGTCTTATCACCAGTAGAGCTGAATAACAACCCCAGAAACAAATAACTAACTTTAAAGATTAAGAATCTGGAGAGGAAAGTAGAGAAAAGGAGAGGCAAGAATCTGGAGGAAAAGTGAAATAAAAAATTCTCTTTCATTTTGCAAACCGTTTTTCTCATGGAGTTCCTCATCTCAGATGAGTAACAACAAGAAGAGATAGGCATAAGGGAAGGAGACTAGAGTTTTGTGTGTTCTCATACTTCATCTCAGAGTTAAGATAATTATTGTTTTCAAGACTAACTAAAAAACTGTGTTGCCTACCTTTTGGTCTCATAAGAAGCAGAAACAAAGAAATCAAGCATAAAATATATTTGTGAGCTTACTAAAGGAAGCAAAAGAGTCTTTGCAAACCAAAAAGTCCATGCATATATTAGGTATGACTAGATTAAATATGATTAGAAATTAATCTTATCTGTTTTGAAGACTATTAATGAAGAAGTATAAGATGAATTTTACTACTTAATATGTTTCTCTTTGTGAAATGTACTTTTTAAAGGTAGCTTAGGAAGCCATGGCCGGGGCCAGGGATCGTTGTTCAGGTTCCGCTAGGGCACTTAGCGAGACCTAGTCCCCCCCTGCCCCCTGCTGGGCATGGTGACATGCACCTGTAATTCCAGCTACCTGGGAAGCTGAGGCTGAGATTGCTTGAGTCTTTTGTACCCTGGGCAACATGAACCTGCAGTTCCAGTAAAAATAGTGAGACCTAGTCTCAAAAAAAATAAATAAATAAAGGAAATTCTAGAAGTGGTGAGTTGTAGTGGTGAGTTTTTAATAAAGCCAGTAATAACTTTAGAAATAAAGAACCCATATTGTGTCAAAACAGTTATATGAAATTTTTTCTATATTAGCAAGTGGAAATATTCCAGTGTTACAAAAGGACAAGGATAATACCAACGTCAATGCTGATGTACAGAAGTTGCAACAACAGTTACAGGACATCAAGGAGCAGGTAATATTGATTATTTTATGTTAGACATGATTCTAAGAAAGGCATTATTAGTGTCCACAAAACTTCTAGTGTTTTCTGTAATAAGCATGGTTCATATGAATATACCTCTTACCATATTTAAACGTATACCATGGGTTAATAGCTGACTAGACGTTTTAATCTTGTGCTTTACAAAACAGGAAAAACATGAATAACCAATAAATGTGAAATAGTGCCCAACCACCTTAACAATTGGGAAATTAAAATTAAAACCACAATGAAGTGTGTTTTCTCATTTGGTTGAGAAGGAAAAGCTGTGTGTTAAGAACTCTCAGTATGAAGTGTTACATATAGACTGTCGCATTTATAACTCATACACTACTGGTGGGAATATAAATTATTTATTTATTTTTTTTCAAATCCATCACAGGGGTGCAGCAAAACCCCTCAGCACAAATTTTCCTCAAGTCAGACAGCCTTGTGTGTCAGCCAGTCTGTAAGGACTTAAACTTATGAGAGAGCTAGCCCCATGTGGGAGCAATCTCTGATGTGGGAAAGGCAAAAGAAAGATAGCTTTATCATCAAGCCTTTGCCAGCTCCTATTTAATGTATGTGGCAGAATCAGGCCCATTTGAAAACTTAACAAATGTGCCAAGAAGAAAACCACCACATGGAATATAAATTATTACATTCACTTTGTGGAAGTATCATTATCCAGTAAAACAACAACAGGATATTGTTTGGGAATATAAACTTGAAAAAAAAAATAAAGATTAAAGTAAAGCTGGTGGTTTTCTTGGCCAGGGGTACCTG
Source organism: Uropsilus gracilis (assembly GCA_004024945.1). Lineage (NCBI taxonomy): Eukaryota > Metazoa > Chordata > Mammalia > Eulipotyphla > Talpidae > Uropsilus > Uropsilus gracilis. Next base: position 15,817 of record PVHY01024506.1, read on the forward strand.
AAATGGAGCATGAGAGTTTTTGTAGTACTGATTATTTTTATCTATCCTGATTACATGTGATGATAAGTTTGCAAACATTTTTTGAATGTACATTGTACATTTTGAGCGAATTTTGAGCAAATTTCTGTATAGATGTGATACTTCAGTAGAAAGGAAAAGCAAAAGCTTACAGATACACAACACACACAAATTTGAACACACATCAAAGAGAAGGGCAAGGGAAAATTAAATGCAAAATTCAGAACAGTGATTTTCAGTGAGAATTATATGAAGGATTGCAGAGGGTGTCTAGCTTGAAAGAGGACATTCCATGCTTTAAAACTGGGTGACAGCCATAATGTTCATTATGTTTTATACTTATCAACAGAATTACTCTTTTATACTTAATATTTAATAAAAGCAACAATGAAATAGCTAAAACTTGTAGATATATGAAGAGAATTTTTTGTTTTTGTTTTACCATACTGTTTGACCCAACAATTAAATTTGTTTTAACTTGTTTTTTTTACAAGTCTATTGGAAATGCATCTTTATATCTTTTGTATAAATAAGAAAGCAGTAGCTAAATCTTGAGAAAATGTATGTTAACTTTTAAACCATCAAATTGTTTCCTGAAGTGTTTGCTCCATTTTATTTTTCTTTTGTCCAAAACAATCAATCTATTTATCCTATCATTTCATCTACTTTTTATATTAATTTTTTTGTATTTATATGTGTGTATTACTTTATTGTGTACCCTGGGGATTGTCCCATTTCCTTAACATCAGTAACCATCTTAATCTTTTGTGCTCTCTGCCTCCCCCTCCCCCTCTCTTGCTCTGTTATTCAGTTCTGTAGATTGTTTCTAAATTTTCTTATTCATTTGTTTGTTTGTTTTTTTTTTTTCTATATCCTTTATATAAGTGAGACCATCTCATATTTCTCTTTTTTCTTTCTGGCTTATTTCTGTTAGTATGAGTCCTTCTAGCTCCATCCATGTTGCTGCAAATGACATACGTTTGTCTTCTTTGATTGATGCATAATATATGTACCGCCTTGTTTTTCAGTCGTCAGTTTTGGGGCCTTTGAGTTGTTTCCATATCTTGGCAATTGTAAACAGAGCTGCAATAAACATGTGCATACAGGTGTCCTTTTAAATTAGTGTTCTCATGTCCTTTGGGTAGATTCCCAGTAGTGGAATTGCTGGGTCAAATGGTAATTCTACTTTCAATTGTTTGAGGGTTCTCCATGCAGTATTTGATAGTGGCTGGACCAGTTTGCACTCCCACCAGCAATGTAAGAAAGTTCCTTTTTCTCTGCATCCACGCCAACACTTGCTGCCCATTTTTTATATATGGGCCATTCTTATTGGTGTAAGATGGTATCTCAATGTGGTTTTAATTTGCATTTCCCTAATTATTAGTGATATGGAGCATTCTTTCATATGCTTATTGGCCATCTGTGTTTCCTCTTTGGTAAAGTGTCTTTTTCTTCTCCCCATTTTTTGACTGGGCTTTTTGCTTTGTTTTTGTTGAGTTGTATGAGCTCTTTGTGTGTCTTTGTTATGAGACCCTTGTCACTTGTCTGGAGGGCATAAATTTTCTTCCAGTTGGTTGGGTTTCTTTTGTTTCATTTATTGTCTTTTGCTGTACAGAAGCTTTTTAGTTTGATGTAGTTCCATCTCGTTATGTTTTCTTCATTTTTTTTGGCCAGTTGTGGATGTTTCCAGAAATGGATTTCTGAATTGAAATTCCTGGAGGGTTTTGCCCAGGTTTTCCTCTATGTATTTTTTGGTTTCAGGTCTCACATTCATGTCTTTTATTCATTTTGAGTTAATTGCAAAAATATATTTTCTTTAGGTTGACAATCACATCAGTCTTTGTCTCCCATGCAGTTGTTCAAGTCTTCACTTTTTTTCTGTCTAAAATTGTAAGATGGTAGCATAATCAAGTTAGTGACCCAGGATAACGAATCTTTCAATAAAATATTTTAGAATTTAATGTATATATTTATTAGGAATTTAATCACCCATGCAAATGGATAAGAAGCGTATGACTAAAAAAAAAAAGAAAAGAAACGTATGATTTAGCCACTTTTTCTTTTGAAATACAACTAATAAATTATACTCGCATAGTGAATATAGATTTGCAACTTTTTAGTGTAGGAACATTAGATTAGGAACATATTTACCTCATTCTTTGACAAAGTGGCGTGCACCTCTAATCCAAACCACTGGGAGGCTGAGGCTAGGAATCACTTGAGTTCATGGGTTCGAGATAGGCTTGGGCAACATAGCGAGACCTAGTCTCTTTTAAAAAAAGGAAAAAAGAATCTCAGTTCCTTTCTCAGAGGCACAGGAAGTTAAAACTGATTTTTGAACATATCTTCTGTTGAAATCATTTTGAGTTAAAATTGTTCATACAATGAATAATAACACTTTTTGAACCCTGCAATGGATCCTAAAAGAATAGTTCAACTCTGCCTTTATTCCAGGAAGTTTCTTCTTCCTTAAATAGTCCTCCTTACTATATTTTATTAGTAAAGGCTTTAAACAGTTGCAACAAAACTAATTTTCTGGGAAATGATGAAATTTCTTATTAGGGATCCCGTAAGATTACCACAAAAAGCAGAGAGAAAACATCTGAGTAACCTTTTCTTTTTATTTCAAATCTCCAATCTTTGTCATTCTCCAATATCTCTTTAAGACAAAAATTTAATTTATGTGCAGCTAAACCCAGCCTGGACAGCTGTGTTTGCTTTTGGAAGTAAAAGTTATTAATTAACTACATAGCTTCTGAAAACTAATGAAAAATAAACTATTTCAATGATTCTAAAGAGCTTGTTTGAATTTATAAAATCAAAATAAAGATTTATTAAAATAACTATTTAAAACTTTAAGATACATAAATGTGAAAAGTTACTTTGGAAGAGGGATGATATTAACAATAGAACTACAATTTCTGTTTCTCAATCTCAATAAAAGTTTATTTCCAAAAATGTAATTTCATATAATGAAAAGTAAATATATTTAACTGAATTAACAATCTGGAGGATATGTTAGTATGCTGTAATTGAGTTAAAATCTTTTAAGGTAAGTCAGGGTGTAAGACTCCCAGACAATGGGGCTGAAACAGGGTAAAAAGAGACTTTCTGTCTTTTCTTAACTGTTTACCCCTATCTGCTTGCTTCTCTCTCCCAAGCAGTTCCTTTGCATCCACCTTTAACCTTAACTGGATACAGCTATCTGCCTGCTTCTCTCTCCAAAGCAGGCTACACACTCTTCATTAGCATTTTCACTGATCACCTTTACCATTGATATGCAAAAGCCAGCCAGCTGCTCTCTGCTTTCAGCTCCAAAAACTGCAGAAAAGAAAAACTTTAAAACACAGTTTAAATTTTTCACTCGTGGGTTCTTACCACCATCCCCAGCCTTCTCAGCCAAAATACCAAACCAATGTAAGACTATCAGTGCAGTGCAGACTAATTTATTTCTAACAAAGTGATTTCTAATTATCCTATTAACTACAAAAGAAACATGTAAGACTCAGAATACTTCAACATTGTCCAAACCCTTTCTCAGTATTGTCCAAAGTCTTTTCCCAGATTGCCCCAAAATCCTCAGTCTCTCAGTCCTAATCGTCTCACCAATGTCCAGACAGAGTCCATCTCCAGACGCTTGAAGACATGTTCCTTTGAATGCTCCTCGTTGTCTTCCACGCTGTCTTCTCCTTGTCACCTTCAGGTAGCAGGAACTCCATGGTGTCGAACCAGCAAAGTTCACTTTCTTCTCAGGC
>PVHY01024507.1:0-19532 GCA_004024945.1 Uropsilus gracilis
ACCCCCACCCTCAACCTTATCCCCACCCATACCCTCACCCCTACTCCCACCCACATTCCCACCCCACCTCCATCCCCATCCCTACCTCTACCATTCTGCTCTAATCCTATTCTCCCCCCCTTCCCCACCTATAGGTCTCAGCACTGGAAGATGGCCTTGGGGGTAGAAAGAGGCCTTTCAGCAGGGCTGTTGGTGGCGCTGGCTTGGTGTAGCTCTTTAAAGAGCATGTTCATTTTTTCTGTTTTTGATCTAGGCATTTATTTAGGGTTACTGTGTCTGTGTTTAGTTTTTGCCTTTTTGCTCTGTCCCTTGGTGAGAATGGGGTGTTGAAGTCTCCTACTACATCTGCATTGTCTTTAATGTCTTTTTTCAAAGATGCTAGTAGTTGTCTGGTCTATTTTGCTGCACCTTCATTCAATGCATATATATTGATAAGTGTTTTGTCTTCCTGGTGTATTGTCCCTTTGATCAGAAAGCTGTGAACTATGTACACGGTGGAATATTATTCGTGTCAAAAATGACAACCTTATGTCATTTGCAGCAACATGCATGGAGCTGGAAGGAATCATGTCTGTGGAAATAAGTCAGAAAGAAAGAGAGAAATACAGGGTGGTCTCACTTATTTGAGGGATAGAGGAAAAACAAACAAAAGGTCAAGAAAAAGTTAAAACTAACAACTAGCAGAACTGAAGCATCATGCAAGAGAGGGGGGTGGGGTATAATCGGGGAAGGGATGGACACAAGAGATCAAGATGATGGTTCATGGGTCATGGGGTGGTGGGAAAACCTCAGGGTAGCAACAATGCAATACATACATACATACACACATACATACATATGTGTGTGTATGTGTGTGTAAATGAAAAAAGACAGAGGGGCGTTTAGCCAGGTCACATGTCCAGGGCCCCCTGGCACTTTGCACAGCTCTGCATCAGGAGCACTGTTCAGAGGCGGCACCTGTGTGCCTGTAGCTGGCTATTTGGTCCTCCAGCAGGAAGGTTCAGGGTACCACGGATAGAGGGGCCCTGGGCAATTCACTGGACACCTGGAGGCCAGGCTGGAGGGGTGACTGGAGTTGAGTTCTCCAGGGAGACACCTAGGTCCTCTCCCAACAGTTAAGAGCAGTTACCTAGGACCAGGTGCGCAAACATGGTTCAGATCCCCTCATGTAGGCAACAAGGGACGCTGTCACTTATTATCCGGAAAATTTTGCCGGCTTCTATTTTCCTGCTAAATTGTCCAGATAATTACTTCCATTTTCCATTTCGCTTTGACTTAGAAACCTAGTAACGGATAATAGCCTGTCATTTGACGGGGCAGATGCTTATTTACTTATGTATTTATAATGCCCCTGTGCCTCGCACTGCCCTCAGGAAGTTTTATTCGAATTGAAGTCAACACAGACTCTAGAAAGATCCATGAGTGTGAACAGTGATCTGTGATCCGGAGCTGGATCTGGTGAAAGAAATGCCACAACAGCCATGGGGCCAGATTCACAGAAGTTTCTGGAAAGGACAGACTTGCCAGGCTCCCATCAGCCCCAGCTCTATCCACAACCCACAGAGGGGAAGATGTGGGTGCAGAACAATAGGTACCTTCTGCTGCTCACAGCAAGTGAGAGACCACCTCACTGCCCGGGCAAGGGGAGCCCTAATCACCCCTGCCCCCCCACCCCCGCCAAACCCTGGGGTTCAGATACCTTGCTCCCAAGTGGGCTTAGGCTGGGGCTTAATCAGGCAGAGGGAAGGCAGTGAGCAAAAGAAATATATTGTAAGCAAGGCCTGAGTCTCTGAAGGAGGGCTGTCCTAGGACCTGACACCTCGGGAAAGGGAAGTGGCTCAGAGGTCAGGCCCCCAACTTCAGAGCTAGGAACTCCTGAGCCTTAGTCTCTGAATCATCTCCAAGGGCATGCCTGTCCACAGGCAGATTGATGCCCTTTCCATGCTCCATTGTTCTAATCCAGAAAACAGAGCTACCGAGAGTCCTATTGATTAGTGTGCATCCCCAGTTTTGTGTGTTGTGAAGGGCAGATGAGGTCATAAAGCGCTTTGCACACAGCCAGGTGCAGGAAACGCCCTATATACCAGCTCTGATGTGACCTACAAGTCTGCTGCTACCGTTGCCCAGTGATGGTTGAAGCTAGAAGTGGGGGCTAGAAATGTACAAAAAAAATATGCATTTTCAGAAAATGGGAATATGGAAACATCTGTGGGCTGCTGGCTGATACGGTGTGTGTGGGGGGTATAAAAGGAAAAAAGAAATCATTTCTTATGCTGAAGCTCTGCTCATATCAGCTGCCCAGGCCAGTTAGGACTCCCACTTCAGATGGCATGTCCACTCTCAGCTTGACAGTCACCTGCTTTCTGTTCTCCCACTGAGCCTGCGCTCACTCTGCAGAAGTCTAGGCAAACAGGTGAATGGTGACTGGTCTTGCAAAGAGAGCTTCCCTGTCATTCCAGCTGCAGCGTGACCTGGGTACTCTCGTAGTCACACAGGGGGAAGAAAGACAAATCAGAAGTGTTTGGATCCAAACCAGCAAAAGACAAGCAATTCTCCATGACCCATCGTGCAGCTGAGCCTAAGTAAAAGCTAATGTTGCAATTGGAGATAAACCTGACTTGCCCTGAAACACAAGAGAACATCATTCATAGCCTCGTCCGTTGTGACATATAAATGCACGTAATCTGAAAAGGAGAAAATAAATGACAAACTTTCAGTGTCTTGCAGAGCACCAAGTACAAAGTAAGTGATCAATTTAGACAGCTGATAGAAGCACCACCCTATTTGTAGTAAAGATTCATCAATAATTTCTCAGGAAGAAGAAAGGTCTACGATGAAGATATGTCATGCATTGTACATTTTATCCGATTATTTAGAAATAGACATTTCAATGCCTAGAATAAATGTCCATATAAAACACATTTAAGGGCCAGGCACAGTGGTGCATGCCTGTAAATGCCAGACTAGGAAGCCACGGCTAGGGCCAGAGATGGCGGTTTGAGTCCTGCTCAGGGCAACGTAGCGAGATCTAGTCCCAAAAAAATATCTGGGCATGGTGGCATGAGCCTGTAATCCCAGCTACCTGGGAATCTGAGGCTGGGGATCGTTTGAGTCTGTGGTACCCTGGGCAACGTGAGCCTGAGGTTCCACAGGCAAATATAGTGAGGCCTAGTCTCAAATAAATAAATAAAACACATTTATAAGGTGCTTCATTTACAAGTTACTTTGTGTCTATTTATCACTCTGAACCTCTCCGTCACCTACGATAAACCACATTTGAACTCCATTTTACATACGAGGACATGGAACTAAGAATGTTCAGTTGCTGGTAACAGACCATGGATCTGGAAAGGATAGGACTGAGTTGAAAACTATTGCCCACATGGCACATATCTCCCATGACAGCATCATCAGTCTACTGCCTTTCAGCACAAGGTGACACTGAGCAGGTGTGACTAAACTGTCCCCAGGAGCTGCTAGGGATTGCAGTCCAAACCAAGAGAACAAAATTCAGTAGGCAAAATTCAGGAGCATGAACACACACACACACACACACACACACACACACTGACAGCCTGTTGAATGGACTAGTTCTATCTATTGGTGTTTGAGGGGAGTGTGGGAGACAAGCCCTAGGAGCCCCCACACTCTAAGGAATGTTGAATTCATTCCATAGGAAACGGAGAGCATTAGTGTTGGTAAGTAGGATATGAAGTAAGTAATATGTCCTTCCAAGTCTGTCCAGGGATTAGACACTGTTTCAGGGAGCAGGAGAGCTGCAGGGAGGCTGGAGACAGAAAGACAAGAAGGAGCAGATCCCTAGGAATGTCTTCTGTTATAGCTGGGATGGTTCTCAGCTTGTTTCTTTCTAGGGTGAACATGAACTTCTCCACTGAATTGTCACAACATGGCAGGAACACCTGTTCTTGGTATCTCCTGCCTTGTACTCTCGTGAGATACACGTTGAAAGCAAAGTCAACATCACCTTAACCTCAGCAATAACAAGACTAAATGTGTCACCAAATACCACCTCTCTTCTCGATTCCCTGTCCTGGTAAATGCAGCACTGGCATCCCTTTGTTCTCTAAAATCTGTCATCCATCCCAAGTACTATCCTCTCCCTCCTCCCCATTCCCCATGGAACTCATCCCAACAGAAGGCCCCCTTCCTTAGCATTCCTTTCCCCCTTCACTAATTTAGTTTGATCAGAATCTCCTCATTACATCCTTGCCTACAAAGGTAACCCTTTCAAATCTGTCTTCCCAGCTCTACCCAGAGGCATGATTGAAAATATGATGACAAACAGGATTCCTTGAAGCCCTTTGCTGGTATTTTCATTGCCTAAAGAACCACTTTGTGCCCAGACTCCTCCTTATCCTATGCATGTAGACCCTCAGTGATCTCACCTTTCTTCTCTGCTTGTCTTCTGCCCCAACCTCCAGTCAAATGGCCCATGTCAAGTCTGAGGTTGGGAGTACCTCCAGCCATCATGCATGCTCTGCACCCCAGTGCAGCTCTCAGAACCACCCACACCCAGATATCTCCAATCCATGCTGTATCTACCACTATTAACTGTCATAGTCATCACCATTCCCCTGATCTTAAAACAGAACTCACCCTCCTCCTTCCATCAAAGTACTCTCTTGCTTCTCTGCACAAGAGTTCACACCACTTTGTATTAAAGGAATTTCTTTTCCTGCTACCTGACAGCAGAGATGCTACCTAATTCACTTCTCTCTCTAAAACCCAATACTTAATATAAAACAGGTGCTCTATTTTACACCATATAAGACAGACATGTGTGTGCAATGGGTGCACACATATTTCTTAAAGACTAAATAACTGAGTGAATAAATGAATGACTGTTGGCAGATAGATTTTCTTTTCTATACTCAATTATATTCATTCAATAACATTTGAGAGAGACATAAACACATCAGATATATCAATGTGCATGTGTACCTTGTGTTATTTTGCAATCCATTGTATTATGATACAGTGGCACTTTCCACATCAAAACACTTAAATTTTATGTGACTATAGTTTTAGTGAGATTAAAAGAGTCCATAACTAATATGTCAGTCTCCACATTCCCTTAAATAAATCAGAAGAAACTTTACTTATTTGGATTTTATTTCAATTTCCTAGATCAAAAGCTAAGCTTCTACATCTTGAAAGCAGAAAGTTAAAGACATCTTTGGTCAATAATTGGCAAAGGCATTAAAGTATGGGATTTGACTTACCAACCAGGATGCACATTTACCAAGATAAACTCGATTTGGAGGAGCTATTGGACAATTGAGATTATTAAGTATGTCACAGTGGCTTTTACGGTCTTTATTTTTCTCCCTTAAAGCTTTAAATTGAATATTTTTGTGCATTTCCTTGAAATATTCTGAATAGACTACACTTGTACTGTGTCAAAAAATACAATACTCAGTACAAAGGAGACCTTGATAAATATTTGTTATTGTTGAGTAAGTCCTTCCTCCTTGATTATCCAATCTTTGAGAGCAAAGAGTCTATCTTATTAACCACATGGCCCCAAACTACCAACTGGTTGCTCAATGTTCATTGAATTTCATTGAATAAGTGTGTGCTCATGGGCATTCAAAATTGGGTAAGACAGACACATTTTTCAAATGGTATTTGTGTTGGTTCTATTACCTTAAGAATCAAGTTCATTGGTCTCTGTAGGTACTAGTCATTATTAAATTGAATATGCTACTTGACTATTGCAGATACAAATCAAGTCCACACATACAAATACAATCTTCCGTCTGGCACAAGGGACCTAAATGTGAGCTATTGTTTAAGGGGAAGCCAGTCTCAAAATCAAAGAGTGGAAACCATGATTCATAAGGCTGTTGTTCATCTGAAAGAGTGATAAGTTACAAATCAGTCAAGTGAAGTGCTATCACTGTTAACCATTTCAAATCACCTCCTGCCAAAAGAACACGATGGAATGGAAATTGCTCTTATAAAGTATTCAATACGATTTAAACATCTCATGATATGCAGTGGGGCTCTCCACGTGTGCCAGATGCTATTAAATACAGTATGCTGTATGGGAAAATCATGCAAAATCCCTCCACTGGTTGAATTCTATTGTAGGGCATAAAGGCCGACAACATCAACAAGTTCCCATTACCTTGGCCTTTGGGCATTTTTCCTTGTAGCTTTCAGAAAGAGAACATGAAAAATAGAACAAATGTAATGTCTTTATTTTCCAGTGAACAATATGCTTTCATATCTTCCCACAGTTATGGCGCAAAACACACCATCATGAGAACCCATTTCTCCTTTTACAAAATAAGATTTACGCTTCACATTTATATTGTTTTTGCTACCTACAGCCACCTTGAGAATTGTTTACTGAAGGAGCCACAACGGGAGATGCCCCTAACTAAAAATGACCATCAACACCCTTTCGTTTGTTTAGACTATTTAAAAGTCAACACATATTAATTAATTTCCAGGAAATTCTTGTCATCTAAACTGGCCATCCATATTTACAGAAGTTTTTTTCTATGTTTCAGAGAATTTTTTTTTACTTTTTTCCAATTTTATTTTTCCCTAGTATACCCTTTAAGCACAGAATAGCTAGAGAATGATTATTTAATAGACAACTTGAAAACATGGGGGAATTGGTGCTTTACTCCAGGACTCCAGACCTGAAGGCTCCTGATAAGTCTTCCATTATGCCCTGTGCTCCCCTACAGCACGGGGGTTCTGAAAAAGTTACGTGGGAGTGAGCAGGGACTGAACAGGAACATCTCCCAGACACCAGGCCCCCAGACTCTCTATATAGTTCTTTTATGTATCATTCACTTGAAAATGTCATCTTTTATTTAACAGGGTTTTTTTTTAAGCTTAGAGCCACTGCTCTTAGCCAGTTTGCTATGAAGAGCAACCTTACTTTCCTGCTCAGAATACAGAGCAGGAAATGTTTGTATTTAAATGGTAAGACTAGGGCAACAAGAGCTAGTGTGGGAGCAAGAGCCTGAGCCATGTTCCAAAATCAAGAGTCATGGTCATTAAAAGGATTTGTTCTCAGATAACTTGCATGGCACTCTCTTGGCATGGGTCTATGCTTCCAGACTTGTATATACATGGCCAGTCCACCAACTCCAAATGAGGTGAAAATGTTTCACTCTATCCTATCAGTGAAATTGAGTAACTGTGCTTCAAGTGGATTGGAAGCCAACTCACAAAGCTATTGGCATCTCTTTGTCAAGGCAGGCGGGACATTATTTTTTCAGGTTATGAACATTTGTTCTTAAGACCCAGCATAACTAGGGGTCTCGCTCACAAACACATAATGTTGAGTAAAAATGGCCTGAAAAATGGGGCAACTCTTTGATAACATATCAAATTCAACATATCATATGCAGAGGACTTTCCAGCTCTATGAAAGTTGTTTCAATCATAGAACAAAAGTCATCTTTCTTGTGGATGGGACACCAGCATACACATCATTGATGGAGAAGAAATATCAAGAGTGAGATGGGATAATACAGAAAAAGGATGATTAGATGGCAAGACATTAATAATAATGCCATGTTAGGAAATAGTAGGGCCATTAACAAAGAACAGATAGCAGAATGGGCAAGTTGCTGGGGAAGTTGCAAATGTGTTATCTTGTGTTGTGAACCACTTGGGAATATATTCAGGCACCAGAATTCCTCTGTTGAGGAGTCATATGAGACTGGAGGAAGATATGGTACAGGCACCAGTTACACAGTGGGTTTCAAAGCCAAGGAGGAGAGAAGATGACTGGAAAAATCTCAAGATGAGTCCAAAAGATGATCAAGATGGGTAGGAACTTGAACTCTAGAATGGAAGATGCCAGGTCTTCCTAGAGTTTACCACTTACTAAGCTTACAACCTTGGACAGTCATCTAACTGCTTATCTCTCAGATTCATCTATAATAGGAGCTGCTATTACATGCATACTGCATAAGACTCATTAGCTATATTAATACATGGAAACCATTTGAAAGTGTGTGGTGGATACTCAATGCTGATAAAAGGAATTTAATATGATAATGATGATTATAATAATAATAATAATAATAATAATAATAATAGCAATGCTAATAACATGAATGCCTATTTGGAGAAGACAAAAAAAAACTAGATAAGAAAAAAGTAGCAAAAAAAGAGAAAAAACTATAAAATGAGTCATCAGGGATACAGAGTTGTTTAGGTCCAAGGGATTAGTTACCAATATTAAATGCTAGAATGAAATCAAAGGACATTGTACTTGAGGAAGGATCTTAACTTTAGGAAGTTGGAAGTCACTGATGATCTTCAAGAAAGAAGTTTCAACAGAATATTGGAAGCAAAGCCAATGTTTGAGGAATAGAATGAGAATAGGATAAGAAGTAGGAAGTGTTGGTTATTCATTCCAGAACTTCAGAAAGAAGAGGAAATAAATAGGTTAAATTAAATAGAAAAAAGAATAGTTACTTGTGAGGAGAGCAGACTATAGGAGAGATTGATTAGCAAACTGGAAAATCTTAATATGTCAGAAGATAAAGAAGAGACCCAAGAAAAAAGGAAGAGGAAGCAAAAGTGTAGAAAACCGACGAAACCAGACGTGTGTGGCTGTAGAAGGGCATCCAGTCCATCACATAGTGTGGGGGAGTGAAGAACAGGGTTCTGGAGGCAGGCAAGGAGAAGGAAAAAGCAGGAGAATATTCAGACAAGGGCTGAAACAGAGAGGAAGGGCACTGGGAAATGGATGTAAGTACACACTCCTCATACTGAAATTGAGTCAAAGCTATTTCCCATGATGCTTCATGTATATTGGATTGAGAGGTCAAGACAGAGGATAAAAACACTTCTGACAATGCATCAAACGAATACATAGGAAAAACAAGCAACAAGTGCTGGTGTAGATGTGGAGAGAAAGGATCGCTCTTATACTTCTGGTGGAAACTGGTTCAGCCACTAGAAAAGCTGTGTGGAGGACCCTTAAACTACTCAAAGTGGAACTACCATTAGATCCAGCAATTCCACTCCTTGAAATCTACCCAAAGGCTCCAAAACACTAATTCAAAAGGACAGCTGTACTTGGATGTTTACGATAGCCCTATTTACAATAGCCAGGATATGGGAACAACCCAAATGACCCAAAACTGATGAATGGCTGAAAAAGATGTGGTATATGTACACAATGGAATATTATTCATCAGTCAAAAAAAGACATGTCATTTGCAGCAATATGGATGGAACTAGAAGGAATCATGTAAGTGGAAATAAATGAGAAAGAAAAAGAGAAATGCAGGATGGTCTTATAAGACAGATATAGAGAAAAAAACAGACAAGAAAAATGTAAAACTGCCAACAAAACTGAAGCATAGAACAAGAGAGGGGGAGGAGGGTGAGACTGGGGGAGGGAGAGAGCACAGGAGATTAAGATGGTGCATGGGTGCTGGGGTGATGGGAGAGCCTTGGGGTAGGCAACAGTGTATTATATATATATATATATACATACATATACATACATATATGTATATATATATATATGCAAGCAATTAAAAAACTTTTAAACATGAATGCATAGGAGATGCTATGACTTTCTTTAGACTATTTCTGTGACTCTCTTTAGCAACTCCTGGCTACCTAGAAACAGGAAGTAGAGTTAGTTTGGCAAGTGAGGTGTGGCTGAAATTCCAAGAACATCAGTGTGCTAGGCCAGAGGTGTCTATGGTGAAGACACCTGTGCAGGTTAGGTAGGGGAGCTGTGAACTGAGAAGAAACTTGGGGGAATAGGAGAGCAGAGGTAGCTCGGAGCTGAGGGTTATTTTAAGAATAAAATGTTCAAAAGCAAGATGGGGGCATGAATGTTTAGGGAGGTGGTCCTGAATCAGCCAAACCACAGAGCTTGAGACCTTGCAGTTGAACTTCCTATTGGGGATGATCCCTTGGATGGGGGCATTAGGGACAAGCCAAAAGAGGATCATGGATGCCAAGGACCTCTCACCTAACTTGTTCCCTGAAAGAGGGAAAACCCACTTACCTTTTTCCTGGGCATCACATTTTCTTCAGTTTCAAGCCAGGGACCAACATTTTATTTTTTTAATAGTCTATATATATATAGTATATATACACATAGTATATATTATATATACTATGTATATATATACTATATATATATAGTATATATATACTATATATATAGTATATATAGTATATATATATACACTATATATACACTATATATATACACTATATATATAGTATAGTATATATACATAGTCTATATATATACATAGTATATATATATACATAGTATATATAATATATTATATAGTATAGTATATATAGTAAATATATATATATATTTCACATCTTTGTGTTCCCTAGGGATGACCAACCACCTTCTCTCCCTGACCGCTCTCTCCCATCTCCCCCTAACCCAGCTGTGTGCTTTGGTTTGGTTGTTCACTTGGTTTGACTTTTCCTCCTGGCCTTTTGCTTGTTTTTCCTGTGTCACATATATTAGTGAAACCATTTGGTTACTGTCTTTTTCTCTCTGACTTATTTTTGCTAATATGATTTCTTCTAGGTCCATCCATCATCAATTTTTTTCATTTTTAATTGATGAGTAATATTCCATTGTGTACATAGACCACATCTTTTTCATCCATTCATCTGTCTTGGGACACTTGGGTTGTTTCCATGTCCCTGCAATTATAAATAGTGCGGCAATAAACATCCGAGTACAGGTGTCTCTTTGTACAAGTATTGAGGTCTCCTTTGGGTAGATTCCCAGAAGAATGATTGCTGAGTCAAATGGTAGGTCCATTTTCAGTAGTTCAAGGGTCTTCCACACAGCTTTCCATAGTGGCTAGACCAGTTTGCATTCCCTCCAGCAGTGTAAGAGTGTTCCTTTCCACATCCACATCAGCACTTGTTGTTGCCTGTTTTTTTTTTTTAATGTGGGTCAACAATTTAAAGTGAAAAGTAGGATGACAAAGGTGAAGCCTGTATTTTGCCATTTGTTTCTTTATTATTAAATGATAGTATTATTAATATGATATGATATTATAATAATATTACTAATATTAATGTTATTGTCACTGTCATTGCTGTTGCTACTCCCTGGCTGTTCCTTTCCAAGAGCCTCTGGTGAGAAGGAAGACAAATGAACAGACTCAGAACTCATCTCTTGCTGCAGCCACATGCTCTGACTTGCAGTGTGGAGCCAGCTCATCTGTGCGAGCTGGGTGACTTCCTGCCCACAAAAGTAATACTCATCCAGGACTTTGTGAAATGCCAGAGACCAAAAACACTTGTCCTGGCCCAGCTGGATATGTGTGTCTCCATGACTCGGAAACACAAGCATGTTAGGCTGGCCTGCTTCCCCTGTGCCTGTCACCCTCAGCCTCAACATCGCTGGTTTTGGGGAGCCCCGCAGCCCACCACTACTCCTCCAGTATCAGGCACCATGGACTGTGTACATGTTTTTTTTTTTTATTTCCAATAGCTTCAATCCATGTCTTTTCCATGTTGAGCTTTGTTCTCTCCTGCCTACCATCCACCATCCGTCCCCCAGGCAAGAAGGAGCACATAAGCAGGTTCCTTTGCATGAGGAAGAGGAAGTAGGACCCTGAGCTTTGCAGGTCAAAAAAGAGAGGAAAGAAAAAAAAAGCTGGAGAAAGGCAAATCTCTGGGTCATTGTTTCCCACCTGCTAGAGGGGCTTGGAGGCTTCCATTGAGGAAAAGGTGGAAAGATGCATTTGGGGTCCTGGTGTCTGTTTGGAATAAGAATGACAAAGGGAATTGCTGGGTGTGGCCCACTCTGATGGTGACACTGAGCAGCCTTGGTGGCACCTGGAGAGACCCTGCATGCTGGCCCTGGTCCCAGTGCTGTGGTGAAGAAGGCCCCATGTGCCCCAGAGAGAAAGGGGAGGAGAGGGCTATGCCAGTGCAGGGAGTAGTGGAGGAGGTAGGGCCGCTACCTCACAGCCAAGCCTCTGACACCACCATATCTGAGCTCACCTCAGGTTCGGGGAGCCACACATGGAAGAAATTCAACTGCCCAAGAGGACAAAGGCCCCAAACCCACAGTTTCCCTGAGAGAAGAGAAGCGGGCAGAATTTCCAGACCCAACAAACAAGGTTGGGAGACTGGGAGATGTTGTCCTCCCCCTCCCCCTCCCAGTGAGCTCACTTGAGTGCCAGCCCCCTCCCCACTTTGGGGTGGGTTATCATGAGGGGGAAGAAAACAAGGTGAGACCTGCATCTGAGAGGAATTAAATTACCTGTAAGAGATGATTTATGTCAGAAGCAAACAAGATCATTTAGCTAGCATTGGTATGGCGCATTTCTTTAACAGTTGTTCATTTAATAGTCATCAAATCAACTAGATCGAGTGAGGTCACTAATCAGTTAAAGCCCAAAACACATACAGATACAGAGACCACAGCACAGATCACATGGGATGGGGACGATGTGAGTCCAGGTTCTGCAAAGAAACAGGTCCAAGAGTAAATATGAGAGAGAAAAGGAGGGAGGGAGGGGAAGGGGGAAAGGGGAAGGAGGGAGGGGGAGGAGGAGAGGGAGAGAGTGAGGTAGGGAGTGAGAGAGCGAGCACAGATAGAGATGGGAGATTTTAGAGGAAATGGCTCATGTATTTCTGGAGACTGAGGAGCTGGACACCAGGAAAGCCTGTGATGCCATTCAGCCCCAGTCCCTGAGAAACCAGGACCCCCAGTCCAGGCTGATACCCCAAAGCTCAAGAACCAGGAGCCCTGTAAACTGATGGCAGGAGATACACATCTCAGCCCTACAGAGAGATGGAGATTTCCTTTTGCTTTGCCTTTTTTCCTTTCCTGCAGTTCCCACGCTGGGAAGCCTCCTGCTTTACCCAGTCACTACATCAACCACTGAACTCACCCAGGGCACCAGCATAGACCCAGCCAGTCCCAATGATGGGCCAACAGGTGCCTGGCATCCCTAGCTCAGCCACTCGGACACCAGCTTACCCAGCGCATGGCCTCATGGGAAAAGCCACAAAGAAGAGGCCAAATTTCTCCTCCTAAGAGACCTGCACATCTCCCACAGAATCATCCCTGGGGATGGATGTTTCTATGTCCCACTTTAAACTGGTATTTGAGGACTTAAGACCCTGTAACTTCATCTTCCAATTCTAGTGTGAACTCTGTGCACAACAGGCCTTTGTAAATCTTTGCAGCCTGAGGGAGCATGAGGCAGTGTGACAGGGACCAGCAGACCATCCCGACGTGCCCCAGAACAAGAGGACTCCAGAGCTTTAAGAGAGAAAAGGAGGCCCGGTGTGCTCTTTAACTGTCTTTCTCCATCTCTGTTGATAGTTGAAGGCTGCAGCACAGGTGACAGCACAGAGTATAAGGTGCCGAGAAGGAAGGAGTACACACACATACACACACAGAGTCACAAAAGCCACACATCTGTGTCTCTATCATGATAAACGCACAGATATGGAGTTGCCTGTTCCTAACCCCTGCTGCAAACCATGCAACACAAGTAAAATGTGTCTCACGGCCACCCAGTTAGTTCTCTACTGGCCCTATTTCTATCCAACTTTGCTCCATAATAGGAAATAATAAGAAACATCGTTAAATTGTCTTTAAAATTGAGGCTACCTTGCAACTGCTTATCAGAATGCCGGGGGGCGGGGGGGTTTGACCAAGTTCTGCTAAAGGAATCTTGTACACAGGACCCATTCTATGCCCTCAATGGAAATGGAATGGAAAAGAAGGAAGGATCCACATGAGTCAAGCTCGGTACCATTTCTTCTGGCTGGAGTCCCCTCTATGCTAGAGCTGGCATCTATGTTCAGAACTTCAGAGCTACCTGTAGGACTTCCAGAGAGAGCCCAGCATGGAGGAGCATCCTCACCATCTTGAAGACAGAAGAGAAACAGCCATCATAGCTCCTCTAGCAGGGATCACATGATGTTCCCTGCCATCATCTGGACATGGGATTCTGGTACAATTCTACTTGTGCTGCAGGCAGCTGCCTGCTGAAATTTCCCTGGAGACCTGCAACCAACAGCCTCTCTTAAGCTAAGCATTCCCCTATATTGAATTTCTTGCTTCTTGAAATACCTGGAGTTGCTTCTAGTTCTTTGACCCGGGTGACAATATAGCTTCAGCTTACAAAATAGCTTGCCCAGCCACCTCCTGATTCACGTGGCCACCACTCTTGCATGAACCTTCTCAACACCCCATTCTCTAGGGAGTGGGCATCTCCCAGCCCCTACCTACTCATTCATCATAATGTCAAGGCTCCCATTGTTTCCTGATCCAAGGCATCTGTATTCCTTTCTACCTCAGAGCTCAATCTTGGGATCCAATCTCCCCAAAGCCCAGCCAGCCGCTACCACCTTGGCACACCACCCAACTCTACATCTTTCATGAGTCTGGCCACCCAACCATCACCAACACACCATGAACCTTCACCACTGGGCCCCTTTCCCCTTCATGTGCCCCTTCCTCCAGAACATGCTGCTCTAGTATAAGTGCTGCTGACACAAGCACAGAATATTCTCACCTCTGTCAAAACCTTCTGTATCTTTCAGAAACAGCTCACTTTCAGCTCCTCCATGAACCCTCTAACCACAGACCCTCCCATGGACATCTTGCTCCTCTATGCTGAAATATTTAAGCACAGCTGAGTCTACATGCCAAGTCTAGCCAAGGCTATTGACACCCTGGAGCAAGATACATGAGCTGACACAATGGAACAAGATACATGACGTCGTTGGAGATGATGACATTTGGGTTTCTCAGCAAACACTAGTGGATAAAAACATTGCTCTCGCTCTCTCTCACATGTCTACAGTGACCCCTCCAAGGGGACCAGTTTTCAGAGATGAGAATCAAAGCACACCCCTACCACTCCTGGCTCCCCCCACCTCACCAACGCAGAACTCATGAGCCTACGATTCACTCCATTCCAGTTACATCAGGCTATGGCCATCCCTGGAACAAGCCCCCCTTGTTCCCAGCTCAGAACATTTGCACTTGCTGCTCTTGACACAGAGGCAACTCTTTTGTTAGAACCACATTTCCTTCCCTCCCTGCACATAGGTTCTCTTTTCAAATGCCACCACCTCCAAGAAGCCGTCTCAGATCACTCTGTCTTTCTCTGTCTCTTCTCTCTTGCCATGCTTTCTTTTTCTCATATGTGTGTGACATACATATCTGCTCACTGGTTATTCTTATCTCTCTGAACACAAAGCCGTCTGAGGACAATGACCCTCTTCTGGGCTAATCACAGAATCCCTGATGCTGAAGAGCGTGCCAGACACACAGCTGTGGCTCCAGGAGGAGCTGAGGATAGGGAACATGGGCGGTTCAACTGCAGCCCCAGGGAATGGTCAGATACCCTGAGTTTGCGTTTTAGAGCTCCAGTTAGGCCACTACAACCAGGAAAGTTGTCTGTGTCTAAAAGCTTGTTGCCAAACAACGGATGAGTGAAATCAAGTTTTAAAGTTGTTTTCTTTTTCATGGCATGATCACCATGTTGATGTGACACTGACATAGTTCTGCTTATGTAGCTGCCTTTTTATATCACAATTTGCATAATTTAAGGACACACACATAAGATTTGCACAATTGAAGGCAGTGCCAGAAAATGTATTTCAAGAGCCTCATGATTTGCGGTCCCTACCGCTTCTGTGTAATTTTGACATGTCTTGTGGTGAAGGCGGGAATCGGCTGGTGTGCACTGCTCGCTATTCTGAGAAGGGGATGGGAGCAAATGCGAGGTTGTCCAGGCGCTGAGCAACTGCTGGCTGTTCCTTCAGCTGCCATCAGCAGGACTCAGGAAACACCCAGGCTTTTTCTCTTTATTCCGTTTAAACTAGCCATTTAAAGGTCTGACATCCTTTATGATGGCTCTTTTTAGAACCATCATACATAAATTCTCCGTTTTCTGAAGCAAAGACTCTCCACCCAAAATGAGGCAGAAATGTGTTTAGCTCAAATGAAATAACTGAATTTAATCTCAAACAACAAATAAATGACAACAGAAATGGAGCTTGGGGAACACAGCTGCTTAGAAATTTATTTCCATTCTCTACTAACTGTGAAATAGACCCAGTCTTAACAGCGTGCTCACAGACAAATGTCACTATTTATGATGCTTTTTTCCCCATTATGATCAAGAGGCAAGTATAGAAAAGAAACCCCAAATAAATGAAAATATAGTTAACAATAGTCAACAGAGCTAGCTAGCAGAGAGCATGCTTGTGTTGTGATAAAAACAGTCAATACTTTATCTTAACATTAACCAAATGTAGGAGTTTTGCAGAATTATTAAGCATAATTTAACTGTTCTAGGAGTGCAGTATTAGCATTTTATAATCTTATGATGACAGATCATTTCTAGAAATGAAGCATGTCGATATTCCATGCACGCTAAGATACTTGGCTTGCAAAGGGAAGAGCTGTTATTCAAAATAGGTTCTTGACATGGAGAGAAATGAGTGAACCCACAGCTGCCCTCAGGTGTAGCAAAACTATGAGGAGTAAAGACTATGAGGAGTAAAGTATTTGCTGTGCTTCCCCCTACCTATGCTGCTGCCACCCATTTCTCTCCATGGCAATAACCTGTTTTGAATAACATGCATGTTACTCTCGGATACTAAAATGACTTGATGTGACCAAAGAACCCATGAGATGCCACAAAAAGCAACCAAATCTTAAGATAAAAGGTTCTAAAGACATGGAAAGATCAAGGCCTCATGAACTGGAAGACTCTGGAATCAGAGGATTCCTTCTAAGAAAAAATACACAGCATTTTAAATAAAGACTAGCTGTGGATGTCTGTCTACTATGTACCAAAGCTCAACAGGATGCAGTATAATTTGGCCACCAGTCCACAGAGAATAAAATTATAATATTTGAAGCAACTAAGTAACTTTCATATCTCTATGGGATCTTTCTTCTCTTAAATTTATGGTGGCATAAAGACTTTGAGTGAAGACTTCTTCATCAGACAAAAATGTTGCACTGATTCTGCACAGAGAATAGAAAGATAACTGAGTCTTCCTCTAGCATGGTCAGTAGGAAGATGCTGCATTAACAAGCATCCCCCTGAGAAGAGAGAATGTCCATATGGACTAAGTACCTATGAGAATGAAACTTCTGCTCACAAGGTCACATACCAGATGGCATTTTCTTTAAAAAAAAAAAAAAATTATATATATATATATATATATATATATATATATATATATATAAAATCATTGTCTATCCCAAGGTTCTCCTACCACCTTATCACCCATGAACCATCTTAATCTTTTGTGCCCATCCCTCCCCTGACTCTACCCCCTTTCCCATCTCCTGCTCCACACCTCAGCTCTGTTGATAGTTTTACATTTTTCTTGTCCATTTGTTTACTTGTTTTCCCTCTATCCCTCATATAAGTGAGACCATCCAGTATTTCTCATTTTCTTTCTGGCTTATTTCTGCTAACATGATTCCTTCTAGCTCCATCCATGTTGCTGTGAATGACATAAGTTAATCTTTTTTTGATTGATGAATAATATGCCATAATGTACATCTACCACAACTTTCTGATCCACGTGTCTGTCTGGGGCATTTGGGTTTTTTCATATTCTAGCTATTTTAAACAGTGCTGCAATAAACATCCAGGTGCAGGTGTCTTCTTGTATTAGAGATTTTGTAACTTTTAAGTAGATTCCTAGTGATGGGATTGCTGGATCGAACAGTGGTTCCATTTTCAGAAGTTTGTGGGTCCTACACAGCTTTCCATAGTGGCTGGATCAGTCTGCATCCAGATGGCGTTTTCACAAACTGACCTCTAGTTCCACATACTTCAAATTTTGCCACCCCTCTCCCATCCCCACTCTATGAACACACTGAGGTGGAAGGGGTTCATCTGTCTATATCTGTGCCACAGTGCTGAGGAGATGACACAGTGAGTAGTGCCAGTCTTCCTGGAAGCTGTTCCCCTCTAGCACCACTAGCATCATCAATTACATGAATAAACAGAAGTGACTGAGTCATAGAAGGGTAACCCTCTTGACCTCAGGTCCTCCCATCTCACCTTGTTGTTGAATTATCTCAAAATTTTTCCAAGACATAATAGCAATTTTATTCGTAAATTCCAGACTCAGAAAGAACCAAGATGTCCTTCAGCAGGAGACTGGATAAGTGAATTGCAGTGTATCAACTAAATGGGATACATATCCTCAGAGTAGAAAATGAGTTATCAAATCACAATAGACATAGAGGAGCCTTAGCACAGATTACCAAATGAAAGGAGTTTGATCTCATTCCATGATATGACCTCCTGGGAAAGTTGTGCTCTGTCAACTGCAAACATATAGGTGGAGTTAGCTACTGGAGAACAGCAGGGACAGATAGACACAGAGGATGACTAGGCAGTGAAACTGCTCTGTGTGATACTAGCTGTGCAAACCCTAGCTTGTCTAACACCAACCATGCACCCTATGTGATCTATGGATTAGGATAAGAACAAGGGATCAAGGTAGGCTCATGGGTTGTAACAAGTGTACGATGTTGGTGAACGGTGTTGACAGGTGTGAAATCTCTGTACTTTGGACTCAGTTTACTGTCTGCCTAACACGGTTCTGAAAAGTTGACCACCAGTGTTCCTTTCCACATCTTCTTGGATGTTCACTGCAGCACTATTTACAATAGCCAGGACATGGAAACCACCCAAATGCCCCAAACCAGACAAACGGGTCAGAAAGTTGTAGCATATGTACACAATGGATTATTATTTATCCATCAAAAAAATAAAAAAGATAGACATGTCATTTGCAGCAACATGGATGAACCTGGAAGGAATTATGTTAGCAGAAATAAGCCAGAAATAAAAAGAGAAATACTGGATGGTCTCACTTATATGAGGGATAAAAGGAAAACAAACAAATCAATGGACAAGAAAAATTTGAAAAATCAACAGAACTGAAGCATAGAGCAAGAGGGGGGAGCAAAAAATTGGGGGAGGGATAAGCACAAGAGATTAAGATGGCTCAAGGGTGATAAGGTGGTGGGAGAACCTCAGGGTAAACAATGTATATAAATATATATAATAAAAAATGTTTAAAAAATCAAGCTCATTTACAAAAACATTGCCCAAGATCACTCCAACGTTACCCAAGGGGATGGAAAGTCTGACAGAAAAGAAGCTGGAGAACGATGAGATGGTGGGTTAGACTGACCAGCGCTCAGTATCTTCTTTCTGCAAATGTTAGCAGAACCTGCATCATGGGAAGGAATGTATGGTCTCCCAGGGACTGATGGGTAAGCACTGCTAGTTTCACAATAAATCGATTGCACTCTGAGGGTGAAGAGTGGAAAAGAAATTCCTAAGCTGAGATAGCTGAGTGCTTCACGCTGGACATGATGGACATGGGAAAGCATGTCAGCACAGAGTCCTCACCCTGCCCTGACCCAGTGCCCTCTGACAGGGCAGCCTTACAGGATTGGGGGAGAGTGGGGAGGGGAAGGAGAGAGAGAGGGGAAGGGGAATGAGAAG
>PVHY01024508.1:0-12155 GCA_004024945.1 Uropsilus gracilis
AAAAAAAAAAAAAAAAGAAGAAAAAAGCAGTGAGGATACGTATCCCAATTGCGCCCCCTCCCTGCAAGATAAAACGAGTGAGTGGGGACCCCCGAGAGAGCACTCCTGGGCTGGTCCACAAGCATCCGGCGCCTCTGCTTCGCAGCCCGCTCTCCGCAGTGCTAAAACGCAGCAGCAGAGCCCTCCAGACCGCTCCTGGGGGAGCACACGGTGCAACCAACCCTAAAAACGTGGCCGCGCGACGCCCCCTCAACCCTCCGGGCTTCCCATTGGCCTGTGCCCGTTGTCACTCCCTCCTTGCCTCGCCTTCCCCTCCCGGGCGGAGGCACCGGGCGGGGTAGGTTGCGCGCTCGCCGCTCGCTCGGGCCGCGGCCGCGGCTTTGCTGCAGGCTGCGCGGCGGGCGGGGAGCCGGGAGCGCCGGCGGGCAGGGGGCCGGGCTCGCGGCGGGCTCCACGGCCAGCCCATGCAGGCCGGGGCCGGCGGCAGGGCCCGGGGCCGCAGCTGGCGACTCGGGCGGCCGACTAGGACCTGCCCGGCCGGCTGCCCGGTGCCCAGCCGCGCCCAGCTGCCCGGCCAGCTGGGAGGGATGCGCGGTGCCGCCCAGCTCCCCTTGGCCCTGCCCGTGCCCTGAGCAGAAAGTTTGGGGTCGGGGGGCTGGCTTCCTCCTTCCGCTCCAATGACTGCCCAAGGACTCCCGCTGCCCAGCGTCGATTGTGACCCGTCTTCGCTGCCCAGGTCGTCATGAACTCTTCCAAGCTGTAACCAAGGCTCTCCTCGCCCCTCCCTTCCCCACCTTTAAAAGGCTTATTTTTTAATGCAAGCAATCGTGGTCCACCGGGCCCCTCTCCCCGTTAATAATTTAGACCCCCAGGCCTCGTTTCTGAGTGTAAGAGGGGGTGCGGTCTCCTCCAAGACGGCGCGCTGGAAGGACAGATTCCCCTTGTCGACCCACATACACCATGAAGAGGTGCAAATCTGACGAGCTGCAGCAACAGCAGGGCGAGGAGAATGGAGCTGGGCCGGAAGATGCCGCGTGCCACCTGCCGGGCGCGGACCTCCGGCCTGGGGAGGCCGCGGGTGCTAACTCAGCCGGCGGGCCAACTTCAGACGCGGGCGCCGCGGCTGCGCCCAACCCGGGTCCCCGAAGCAAGCCTCCTGATTTAAAGGTGAGCGCAGACCCTCCCCTGGCGAGCCAGCCGGAGACTTAGCTTTCCCCGCCCCGCGCAAAGTGCTTTCCCTGGATAAGAGCGAGGAGGAAGCCAGGCAAAGGTCAGAGAGGATGAGCGAATGTTCCGCCAGCACCCTGGGCAGGACGTCAGGTACCATTTGTGCCTCTGTCTTTCAGCTCCATTTCAGGCCTCTGTTTGTTCCTCATTATTCAGCAGACGTTCTAGTGACTCACCCACCCGAGATTGTTTGAATAATGTGTGTGAAGTGCTATTCGCAGACAAAGGGCTGAGAAAAATCCAAGATGCTAACTGAAAAGTTGACATCACTTTCCCTCCTGTAGGATGGTAGGGGAAGAAAATTACAGCGTGGGAGGCCAGGCAGAGGACCGTGCGTTTCCTTTGCTGGATTTCTTTCCTCCTTTTGGGACCGTTCTGGATGAAGCTCAGTTTGTCCATCTGTGAAAGGGGAGTACGGATTTCTTGCCATTAGGTGGAGCCAGAGGTTCAGCTAGTGCTTGGAGAGCCCAGCCTGCCTGCTGAACCAGCCCCCAGGGTGGAGAACTGACAGGTGGCCGTGTGTGCTTGGGCTGGCTTGGGGCGCCGGTTCAAGTTGCACACATGCTGAGCCGGCAGTTAGAACCAGAATCTGAAAGAGCCGAGCACATGCAGCTGGGAGTCGTTTATTTTCCAGCCCGAGGTTGCCGAGACAATTGTCAAGCCTATTGAATGTGTCTCTATATTAATTAAAACAGCAACTGGGATAAATAATGCACCTTTGCTGGAGCTGCCACGGGCACCGCGGGCTCAGACGTCTCAAGCCAGCCAGCCGCTGGGCTGAGCGAGATGTCAGCCCCAGGAAGGAACTTAGATACCTTGGAGATTGATGCCTTGGGGAGAGATCTCTGGAAGGGGTGTGAGGCCTGGGCTAGGGGAGTGAAAGGACTCATTATGTTAAATAAAGCCTGTATCCTATGGCAGCGGCCACCGAGGAGCTCACCAGAATGAGCCAATGACATTCCTCACTTGGCCTGAGAGGCGCAGAGTCAGGAAGTCAGAGTGCAGGTGAGTGTGCTCTTACCTGTGTGTGCGTGTGTGTGTTACCTCTCTGTGTTCCCTGGGAAGGGGTGAGAAGGGCGACAGCCAGCCCCACTGTGACTTTAAAAAAAAACTGTTGTAGTCATTCCAGTGTGACCTCTGGTTCCGCAGCTGCCCCTTTCAGGGGTTTGCGGCCAGCCTGGTATCTGAAGATGAGCTCCACTGGGTGGGTTCCCCCGGGATAGCTGGTGCTTTCGTCAGGTCAGGCCCACGGAGCCTTTGCTGCCTGTCCCAGATGCTGTCCCTGAACCCACTCCGTGTGGTCAGGAGGTGTGGCTCCTTCACTAAATGAGGTGGGAAGGAGTGGGGTGCCCTTAATTCTGAGACAAGGGCCAGCCTCCTTTCCAGACTTGAGCTGTATTTTGGGCTGGCCCAGATGAGCCTGTCCAGCGGTTCCCATTAGATGTGACCCTCACTCTGAACCTGTGGCAACTCCTTGGGTCTCAGCTTGGGCAGCCTGTGATCTGCGGGCTCCATTCATTTCCCCAGATTCCCCTCAGGAAGGAAGGTGGGCTGGTTGTGGTGTGGGGGCTGCAGTGTCTTTGTCTCTGTGATGAAGCTGCCGTAAGGAGCTCCTTTATCTATGCCTTCCCATATCATCTCTCTGTACTTTTTTGGTGGCACCCATTCTGGCCAGGGCAGATACGGGAACGACTCTACACATGATGCTAAATGTTGAACCTGTTGAGCCAGAATTGAGGACAGGTGGGAGGGAAAAAGTCCCCTGATGTCCCCAACCCCCAAACACAATACCAAGGTCCATCACAGTTGGCAGGAGAAACAGCAAGGAGGAGAAAACATAGTTGCTGCTCCTTCAGTGTGGGCCTGGGAGACAAGCTGGGCCTTTCCTGTTTATCTATGTCTGCTTTATATCACAACATGTTTACAGGATGGGGACTTCAGAACCAGACCTGAACTTGGGGGCCGCTGCCACTTGCTGTGCTGAGTGATCTCAACTTCTCTCACCTTTTCTCAGGGGAGAAGGACTGGAAATATTGAACTGTGTCCAAACTTGTTTTCCAATGCTGGAAAAGTGGTTTTCCACTGCTGACACAGTTTTCTAATCATGGAAAAATTCCATTATTGGTCCTGGGATTGGATAGAAGTAGACTTGTTTTAGATTTGGTGGTGGTACCAAAGAGGGAAAATTTAAAATTTTAACACCCCAGACCCCACACTTGTGTGTGACTTAGGGAGACCAGAAATTCTGGCCTACTTTTGTTTTCATGCTAAACTTTGGAGAATAGGAACCTTTGGTCCCATACTTCCCCACTTTTATTTTCTGTGGTGCTTTCGGCATTGTGATAGATTAAGTGCATTGGAGAAAATCATCTTGATTAGTTTTTCAATTTTCTTGAAAAACTAAAGAGGCACTGTCTGAGGTAGCTTTTGGAAATGGGGGTGGCTTGGGAATAAAACTTCCATTTTCATCAAAGAGGCCCTCATTATTGGCAGTTAGAGATCTGAGGGAATCTTGTGCTCTCTGTGGTAGCAGTGTTGACCTTACTCTGCACTATAAATTTCTGCTATTGTGTTGTGGGATTTATGATTATGACATGGGGAGGGCCAGAGAAAAGTAAGATAGTTAAGCAATGATCTTAAAGGAGCAATTGAGAATGGAATTGGTCCTCACCGCCTGGAGGCTCATGAAGATACTTTGGGGGACCCTCTCAGCTCTTCCACATATTGGTGTCACTTTCCAAGGAGGTCTCTGCAGATACTCCTGCTGCAGAAGCCCAGCAATCCAGTCATATGCCAGCCACTGTAGCTTGGATTTCTATTATAACCTCTTGAGTTCATGTTTTGATTTATTTGTCATCTTTATATAGTCCTTTGCCACTTTGCTTCCAGATTACCTGCCAGCTCAGAGGAGATGCCAGGGTTATGGTCATAGAGAGTTTGTCAACCAAAAGCATGTTGGAATTCAAGCAGGAAAGCTCAGTGCCAGTGAGCATGGACTCACTGGGGGCAGAAACCCAAGGTGGGGGATTTGTGGGGGTCAGGAGGAGGAGCACATGTTCCTATGAAAAAGGTAGCACTTGCTGGATATTGCTGAGGCTGGGACGAGTGGCCAACACAAGAGTCACCTGAAGGCCGGGCACGGTGGCTCGTGCTTGTAAGCTTCAGCCTATGAAGCGGCCAGGGCTAGGGATTGCGGTTAGAGTCCTGCCTGGGGCCTGTAGCGAGACCTAGTTCCAAAAAAATAGCTGGGCATGGTGGCGCGTGCCTGTCATCCCAGCTAACTGGGAAGCTGAGGCTGGGGATTGCTTGAGTCTGTGGTACCCCAGGCAACGAGAGCCTGCGGTTCCACGGGCAAAAATAGCGAGACCTAGTCTCAAAAAAAAAAAAAAAAAAGTCACCTGACTCTGCCTGATGTCTTTTGGAAGCCAGAGGGCAGGCGAGGGACCCCGCTCCCTGTTTCCCCACCCACAGCCCCCCCTACCCGCTGTAGCTGGAGGAACTGAGTCTTTCCTGAAAAGAAGGACCAGGATGTGCTGGCCAGGGGCCTTCCCCTGAGGATTTCTTTCCCCTCACAAAAGCCCCTGTGAATAATTTCTCCAGGGACTTCTGAGCAGTATTAATATTTTTCCCAGAAGAAAAAAAAGAGGGGAGCTTGAAATTCCATTATTCCAGTCCTGGTTTGAAATGCTTTTGAGTCATTTACCTTCCAGTATGTTTTTCCATTCACACCAACCAGATCGACTTGTCTGCTCTGAGTTTAGACCAGGAAAACCAGTGAGAAGCCAGATACTGAGAGAAAGTCACAGATGAATTCCTGTGTTGCTGGCTGCTGGTACACAACCTTTGCTGGTGGCCGGGGCCTCCTCCAAACTTGTGGGGCTCTAAGAGGAGAAGGGATCACAGAGGGGGAGCACATCCCAGACACCTTCCTCGGAAAGGCAGTTTTCAGGTGTGAAGCACGGCACATGTAAAAGTGTCAGAAAACAAGTATGTACAGTTCATACCATAACAGTTAAGCTGACCCCCTTCTACTCCCTGTCCAAGTGGAGAAAGACAGTGCTGACATTCCCAAGATGTCCTCCTTGTTTTCTGTCCTTCAGTTGTTTTTTTCAAAGCACAGCTTTTTTGACAAAATGTATGGGTCTCAGTTTCTCCACTTTCAAGATGGAGAAGATAAGCCACTTGGCAGGAGGACGGGTGGGGTGATGGCATGATTGGCCTGTGCCTCTAGGGGAGGGTCCTGGTGGTGGTGTGTGGCTCTGGGAGGCCTGGCTGCAGGGTCAGGCTCTTGGTTCTGCTTTGAAAGGGATATGAGCCGGCCCCACATTCTTACCATCTCCATTGGGGATTGGGAGAAGCCCATCTGGGTATTTGAAGTAGACCCCAGAGCAGGGAAATACAAGGTGAAACTGGACCACAGGTCCTGGCCTGGCCTCCAGGTGAGCTCCCAGTCAAACAGGATGAAATACTTGCAAGCAAATCATCAGAGGATGCAGCCATTTTTGAGTACTTTCAACATTGTGGGCTGGGATGGGAAACTACTGTGCTGGAGGAGGTGGGCCAAAGCAGGATTGTAAAGAAAAGGTGCGAAGTTAACAACCAAACAAGAAAAAAAGACTGGGGGGAGGGGAAGATAGGCACAATTCTTCTTGGAGTTAGGAGTAATAGTGAGGTTACTGTCTATATTCTTAAGTACTTATTGATGATTTCCTTTAAATAGCTGCATATATAAAGTAAATATCTCTATATATATAGAGATATTTACTTTCTAGCATAGAGAATTCACCCATATTTTTCATTTTTTCATTATAGGAAATAGGGTAAACATTAGCAGAATGCTTATTGCTTTTCAATGAGGTAACACTGGCACACAACATAGTGTATGACTTAGGGGATGAGGCTCACACTTCTCAGATGGATATCCCCAAACGAGAACACTCCCCCCACTAAAGCACCCTTAGTTTTTTTACCATAGACCACTGAACCCCTTCCCCACTTTGTTTCTACCTTCACCCTCTCTCCAATTCCAGTAGCCTCTATTCTGCAGTCCTATTCCTAGGGTTTGTTTTGGTTTAGCTTTATAACTTTGTTTTGTTTATAGTCCACATAACATCTGAAATCATCTGGTATTTGTCTTTCCCTTTCTGACTTATTTCACTTAACTCCCTCCAGTTTCATCCGTGTTATGCAAACAGCAAGAAATTTTTTGAATAGCTGAGTAGTATTCCATGTTTTATATATTCCATGTCTTCTTGAGTCACTGGACTACTGATGGACGTTTAGGTTTATGTAACTTGGCCACTGTGATTAGTGATGCAGTGAAACAGGACTGCATATATCTCTTTGAATTGGGGATTTTGTATTCTTTGGATTGATGTGTAGGAGTGGAATTTCTGCATCATGTAGTAGATTCATTTTCAACATTTTGAGGAATAATGCAACAGTTTTCCAAACAATCCACATAGACTGGACTAGGACCAGTCTACGTTCTCAACAACAGCATGGAGGTCCTTTTTTTCTCTAGCATTTGTTTATGGTCCTCTTGATATGGGCCATTCCTACAGGCATTAGAGTGTAGCTCCTCATACTTATGATTTGCATTTTCCTGATATAAGTGAGGTGAGCCTCTGTGTACCTGTTGACCATCTGTATGGGAGAAGGGTTTTCTGGATGGGGTTTAAGAAGTCAAGTGCCACGTCCCCTATAGGGCCTGTGCCCTGTGGAATAGGACTTGGTGTTCTGCCAGCACCATGTATAGCCCTAGTTAGAGCAGTGGGATGGTGGAACATGTGTGGTTTGCCTTTTCTGTCCTCCCAGTGCCCAGTGTGAGAAGGGCAGGAGGTCCCAGGCCAGGATGGCCCCTCCTCTCCTTTAGCAACATTCAGAGCAACCTGCTGTGTGTTTGTGAAGAACTGGTGACCAAGGGGCAAGCGTGTGGCAAATGAAGCTCTCTGTTCTCCTAACACATGGGTTCTACATGAACTCCAGCTGCCCTCGTGTTCTAATGGGAACTGTTTCACAGGCTTAAACTTAGAGTGCTTTTTGTGTGTATCTTAGCTGCTAGTCTCATTAACAAGAATTTCTCTCTCAACAAGGAATTGAAACATCCCAGTGGAGCTTAAGTTTAAAAGAAGTGTGGGTGCCAGGGGCTGAGGAATAAAACCCAGGTGACTTCTTAGTGGTGGGTGTGGAGGTCAACTCAAAACTCATCTCTCCTCCAAGAAATGACCTCTCCCTTTGAAGCCCTCTTAGACTACAGGGCATTCTGAGGCCAAGGTGATGACTGAACAGGAATGCCTAGGTTAGCCAAACACAAGTTTCCCTCCATGTTCAGAAGTTAGATCAGATCTATGGAGGATTAGCAGGTGTTTGTGATTGTATTAGAAAAACAGACTTTTTAAGACAAATTTGTCATCATGGTTAATTGAGTGATGTCCACTCTGGAAATCAAAGTTGCCCTCAAGACATGAACCGAACCCCTACTTAAGTCATTTGTGAAGATATTTGGGCTCACCTTCCAAGCCAGCTGAGCCTTGGCACCAGAGGGATGATAGACAGAGAGGAGGGTTTAAACTGCAGTAGGAAGGAGCTGAGCAAGACAAAGGAAAAAGCTGCCTGACTGAGCATTTTAAATCTTTGCAAAACATTAGGTCTTTGGGAAGAGTATTTGTCTGTGGATTAAATCTTCTTTTGCAGGTGGCTTTGTAGACTCATGTTGTTTCCACATAACATAGCATTGTTTGTGCTGAGGTGTCTGCAGGTGATTTAGAGATGTAAAGATAGAGGCCACACAGCTCCCGTCTGCCACTTGCTCAGACTCTTCCGGAGGGCATATCCATGAGCAGGTGAAAAGTTGGATAAGTTGGAAAGCATTCTTGCAGTCATGGTCATGGCGGTGCATGCAAGATGGGTGTGCAGAGAATGAGTTCTGGAGTTGGGGGACACTCATCTCAATTAAGATTTAATCGAGCAGGTGGTGGGAGAGGCCCAGAGGACATAACTCCCCGGGATTTTAATAAAAATCTGTGCTAGTGTGCCAGTCAATTTTATCTAAAGATGGGGAGTACAAAGTTGCCTTTCCTGAGTTGCTGGCTCCAGGTAGAACTCTAGAAGCAATAAAAAAACGAGGAATTAAAATCAGGAATGCGGGAAATTGTTTGCGCCTGAGTTGAGGTCTGCTTTTCAATGTCAGCTCTGATGCTGGGGAAGCAGAAATGATTCCAGAAATCTTTCATCACTATGTTTCCAATAGAAACCCCAAACAGGCCTGAACAGTGGCAGCTGGTCCCCCTTCTCCATCACTGATCTCAGTGCCAAACCTGGGGCAACGGTTCCTCTCCCGCTCCTCCCCCAGGTCCTCCATCCAGCGTTTCAGAAGGGCAGCTGGAGACTTGCGCATCCATTTTCTGTCCCAGGGTAAGACGCTGTGGGTTTCGACAGTGATTAGCGCTCTGATGCTGGCCCTGTTTCCATAGAGACCCTATAAATAGAGGAACGTTGGCGACCTAGGCTTGCTAAGGCTCACTGTGACCCGGTCACTGCTCTGAACCCTCCCAGCCAAACCTTTGGTGGAGCAGAGGGAGTTTCAAACCCTGGTGGGAGGAAGGGTTTTGCAGTTAGCTGCCAGGTGGGATAATTAGCCATAGGTTAGTGTGACTTTTGAAAATCCTTTCAGCTTTTCTGGGAGCTGTTAAGAACATGGGGACCTGGAGGAATTAGCTGCTTTTGGCTATTTTTAACCAGATGGTGCCAAAGACACTGTACCCCGAAGCGTTTTACTTTTGACCTCATATAGCTGTGTTTGCAAATTTGGGAGCAAACTTCCCCTTTGGGGGGCCCACACCCAGGAAGGAAAACAGATGAAGTCTGATTCTCTAGAGACCATAGCCTTCTCAGGAAGTATCTTTCGGAAACCCTTTCTTCCTGAGAGGATCATGCTACCCAAGGGAGAGGGGCCCCTTCTACCCTTAAAGGTAGTTTAGGTGAGGCAGTCACCACCTACCCCGTTTACTTGCCATGTGGCAGCACCAGTGTCCAGAAGGCCTCCTTTCCAGTGGCCACTGTTATCCCAGCACCTGCTCCTTCTAGCCTCATGAGAGCTGATGGCATCCCACCTCTAGCTCTGAAGTATCTTGACTCTTTCCCTAATGCATGGCTTCATTTGGCCACCAAAGTGATTTCTAGCAGCTGGGGAAAAGCAAAAGTCAGTGTGGAGAAGCGAGTGACATTTAGTAGCTGGAACCTGTCCGTCAGAGCAGGTGGCGCTTTCTGCTGCGTTGGCGGCTAAGTTCCCTCCAGCTAGTCGCCATGGTTTTCCTCATTTCCAAAACTTATGGCTGGTTGTGTGTGTGCTGAGGCTCTTTTTTGTCTTTTTTTTTTTTAAACACTTAACCGTGTTATGTCAAAACTCCTTAAGCAGCCCTTTGTGGACACCCCCATCAAGGCAGACTGGCCCTGTGCTCCCTGCTTTCTTGTCTTGCACCTTGTAAGGAAACCCCTACTTTGGAGCACTCCCACGCCATTCTTCTTTGACTTCTTTTTTTTATTCTCTTGTGACTCTTCAGTCTGCTAGAGCAAAGGTCCTGTGGTCGCTGAATCACCATCCTGGGCTTTCCTTCAACTTCAAAAGAGACAGGGAGGTGGGAAATGAAGGTAGAATAAGTCTTGCCCTGTCCTGTAGTGTGGAACCGGCAGGTCTGTCACAACAATGGAGGCTAACTCTTCCGATTCTGGCTTTTTTTTTTTTTTTGAGACTAGGTCTCGCTATTTTTGCCCGTGGAACCGCAGGCTCTCATTGCCCGGGGTACCACAGGCTCAAGCAATCCCCAGCCTCAGCTTCCCAGGTAGCTGGGATGACAGGCGTGTGCCAACATGCCCAGCTATTTTTTGGAACTAGGTCTCACTAGGGGCCCCAGCCGGGACTCAAACCGCTATCCCTAGCCCCTGCTGCTTCATAGGCTGAAGCTTACAGGCATGAGCCACCATGCCTGGCCCGATTCTGGCTTTTTATTGTGTTTTAATCCTGCCTTTGACACGCCTGAAACATGTATGAATGCTATTATCTCCTTTACTCTTGGAACCAGTGTGTTAACTAGGGAAGGTAAATTAGAAGTTGGGGTTCATCTATATAACTTAGATGAGCCATGCAACTTTGCTGTGCCTCAGTTTATCCATCTTTCAGATATGGATCTGTCCCACCCTGCCTCATGAGGTAAGGGTGATGTCAGGTGAGAGCCACAGCAGCAGTTGGGAAGCATGTTGGAAAACACTGGAGTCCAATATCAGAAATAAATTGATGGAGGATTTTAGGATCTGTAGCGATACAAGAAAGTGGGATCGCATGGGTCTCCAGCACCTCCAGCACCTCCAGCACCCAGCATCTATACATTTCCTGGGGAGAGGAAATGCCTCAGGGTTTCAGGACCTACGGGCCGTCCTTTGAAGAGTGGCTCTTTTCACCTGAGTTGGTAGAGAAGAAGAGTATCAGTGCTGGAAAACCCAGGCTAGGTGTGGTGGGGAGGAGAAAAAGAAATGTGGAATTGAATGCTAGAAAGACAATTTGTAATATATAATGTGGCCATTTGGCATACACAGCTGGGCAAGTGCCAGAGCCAGCTGGCCCCATCCACATGCCTGGAGGGAGGGCTGGATCAGCCTGGGCCTCTGGAGGAGGGAGGCGATCTGGTTGGTGCCTGGGCTGGCGGCCACAGAACCCAGCCACTCTAAGACAATAGCAGCCAGGCCTATCTGCTTTGACATCTTGGTTCTACAATGAGGAGATTCAGATGGGCATCCTGGCTGCCTCAGACCAGGCCCCAGGGACTGGTAGCTCCTAGGGGAAAATCCAACCCAGTGTGACCTATTGCCTCCAGGGATGTCCCAGAATTAAGTTCCTGAGGAGGAATGATGGTGGCCCTGATTTCCTCATCTAAAAATGGAAATGCCGCTGTCAGCCTGGGAAGGTCAAGTGAGGGAACACGGAGGAGCAAGCACCTGAAGGTGGGCCTGCAGCTCACAGCGAGCCATGATGGCTAGCTCATCTGTGTGTCAGGACCTGCTCGCTTTGAGGATGGCTTTTTTTTTTTCCAGGCTTGAACTATAGGGCATATATATATATATATATATATATATATATATATATATATTTTTTTTTTTTTAACCATGAAAAATAGTATATTATTTACTGGTGTGTGATTTATTTATTTATTTATTTTCTTTTTTTTTTAATTTATTTATCTATATTTCACATCATTTCAATCCCTGGGGGTCACCCACCACCTCCCCCTCCCTGGTGTGTGATTTAAAAGTTTCAAATACCACTGGAATGGCAAACATCAAATCCAGTGTTCTAATTATTATTTCTGAAAGATGGCTTTTCCTGGTGTCTAAGTTTTCTGCTCTGTGAGATTGTTTCTAGAAAACAGGAAAACCTAACATGTGCAATTCTTTGCAAGTTTTTAAAAATAGCTGAACTGCCGTATGAGATTGTGGGTTATTTGTCACAGGTAAAGATCTATGGTGGCCCTGTGAGCCCCAAATGACTAATTCTGAGTTATCTCTTTATCCAGTGTGGGTTCTCACCTGGTTTCCACATCCCACTACCTCCTGCTGGTTCTGACACTCCTACCACGGTTTGGCCTGGCCATCTGGAGTGCATCACTGAGTGCATACCTGGTTGGGCAATCCAGCCACCTCTGAGCAGTCCTGACTGGGAACAGGTGGAGAATCTCAGCACAGAGAGGCCAGGCACCGTGGCGCACTTCTTTAATCCCAGACGGCTGGGGGGGGAGAGGCTAAGGCTAGGAATTGCTTGAGTCCACGGGTTTGAGATTACTCCAGGCAACATAGCGAGACCTAGTTTCAAAAAAATACCTGGGCATGGTGGTATGCGCCTGTAATCTCAGCTACCTGGGAGGTTGAGGCTGAGG
>PVHY01024509.1:0-19558 GCA_004024945.1 Uropsilus gracilis
GGAAACTTTCTACTTAGTGTTGACATGCCATGACAGTTTAATAATAACAGTGAAAATGAAACTCCAGACTCACGAGGACTATTATTATGACTGCATGTTTGCAGTTTCAGTGGTTTTTTCCTTGTGAGGTTTGTTGTGGTGGTGGCAGTCATGGCAAAACTACTCACTAATTATGCACCATTTCTTCTATTATTTTGTTAAGTTGGTTTGATATTTCAAGCACCTCAAAAGCCTACCAAAATGAAACTATATTTTTCACCTATTATTATACTCTGCTTACTTAAGACAGACTGAATCTAAGTGATTTCAGTTTTAGTTGCATCACAAATGCATATATCATTGCTGTTTTTAGTATAATTGCTTTTTATTTTGTGAATTTTA
Organism: Uropsilus gracilis; assembly: GCA_004024945.1. Taxonomy (NCBI): domain Eukaryota; kingdom Metazoa; phylum Chordata; class Mammalia; order Eulipotyphla; family Talpidae; genus Uropsilus; species Uropsilus gracilis. The sequence continues at coordinate 382 of PVHY01024509.1, forward strand.
CTTTCATTATGTCTTATTGTGGATTCATTCTGTGAATAAATACTTATTGAGCATTTACTCTGTAGGCACTTTTATAGGTACTGGGGATATAATGAGAAGAGACACTAGTACTCAGTTCTGCTGGAGCATCCAGTCTAGTAGGATAGTGCTACAAAGACTGTACTTTAAAATATTTTGAAAAATACAATGTGACAGTAAATGTGTATCATTTGGGTACAACTGTAGTGAACTTAATGCAGTACATACACATGGTGATTTTTAATGATGCACATCTGAAACTTACATAATATTATAATGCAGACCTACTTTAATGAGAAATGAAAACTTCAACTCTCAAAATAATCAGTTGTCCTAATTAAGATTCTATATTTCTAGAATGGTCAAATACTATATCATAGTTACCATACTATCACTATACTCCAAAGGATGCTACAAATTCTTCTGTTGCTCGATCAAGATCACACTCCATGCTATATTAGCTAGCAAACTCAAAGTCAAAACAAAGGATTGTGATGAAACTAGTGATGTGTTGATTAAGATGATGCATGTTTGAAATGAGCTTTCTGCAAAAAAAGGTAAATATGCTCAAGAAATATGGAAGGGATAAAATATTTTAGCATCACTGCTCACATTTATATGAACAGGATATTAGAAAACAGGAGGACCTTATTAGGGCTGGTACACAGGCTTCATTTCTAAACAGTCCTGGGTCCATTCAGAGAATTTTCATTGCCTGATGCAACAGGAGGTAATAGAATTCTGCTATTCGAATACTGTGATGTCTGTCCTTATAGATCATATTAAGTGGAGGTCAAAACATATGAAAGGACAATATGTTGAGGTTTTCAAATGTTAAACAATGGGTTGAAATAATTGTTTTATGCATGTTTCTTAATGAACACTTATTTAATATCCATTCATGTGGTGAAAATGAATTTGAAACTTGCTTTCATAGTGATATGGGAATGAGGTTGTAGGTAAATAGCAAAGCATCTCCCACTACTTCAGTAGCTACTTTCATACACCAAAGAAAACCTCTTAAATGTACATGCCCAAATTGACTTAGACTGGTTCATCTAAGGGGATAAAATTAATAAACACATATTTGAAAATTTAATAAAAGCTTCAGAAAATACACACACACATATGTGTATATCCCCCATATTATTTTTATATACTATATATATATACACATATATATGAAGCAACAGGCATACAGAGATTCAGAGGTCAGAGAGAATCTCTGGCAAATTGATTTTTGAGCATAAACTCAAGCAATAATACACTTTTAAAGAGCAGCTAGGTTATCCTAGAAACAATCACTGAATATCTCTTTTAAAAGTCTTCTGTTCCCAAAATAAAATTATATGGAACATAAGCTTAAAATAATAAATCACAAACACAAAAGAAAGCAGTCACTATGGGTAAGACTCAGGAAGTTTTGAGTAGTCTTATTATTATATGGGTAGGCCCACTATTATATGGGTGGGCCTCATCTAATCAGTTGAAAGTTTTAAAAGACTGAGGTGCCCCAAGGAAGAATGAATTTTGCTTTCAGGCTCATGGTATGAACCTGCATTCCTAAAACATATAAAGTGTTATTAACAAAAAATATTTTAACTTTTTCTTTTCAAAATGAACCTTACCTCTTCATTTACTTTGAAAAAAAAATTGTGGATACAGTTAAAGCTATGCTTAAGGGATAAATTCATAGAATTAAATGCATCAATTACATGAATGCCTGAAAAACCAATAATCTAAGCATCTATCTCAAGAAATTAGAAAAATGACCCAAAAAAGGGAAGAAATAAGAGCAGACATTAGTAATATAGAAATCACACAACCAACACACACATACTCTATCAGACATCAACTTACTCCACAAACAAATAGGACAATAGGACAGAATTGAGATTGCAAAACAAATGCCTCACCCCCCCCCCACGCCAGTCACCTCCCCCCTCTCCCCACAACACACACACACAGATCCTTGATTTATCACAAAGGTGGTATTGCAGAGCAAAGGAGAAAGGGTGGCATTTTCAACAAATGGGGCTGAGTTCAGTTAACATCTACATGGAAAATATAAACAATAACCATTAGTAATATTAAAGTTAAGAACATTTTTTCATTAAAAGTCACTAGTAAAAGACTACAAAGGTAAACTTTAGACTGGACAAAATATTTATAATACATAAAGCAAACAAAGTACTCATATCTAAACTACAAAGGATTCCCATGAATCAGTAAGCAAAAGACAGATGAGTTAGTCCATGTCCTCTCAGAAGTAGATGCCAAAATGGGATTAATTGTACATAGATTTATTAAGAGAAAAGCCTGAGAGAAAAATTTAATCCATAAGAAAGTGTTTTAACATTTTGTCTCATAAAAGACACTGAAAATTTATTTTAAAAACTATTTGCTTATTACATTTCTGCACAGAAGTACTAGAATTCTAACCACAAAATATATTAGGATAAAATCCTGTAATAGAAATAGGGTGAAATTAGGAGTTCATGGTGAAAAGTGAATGATGTAAACCTCACAGTTTTAATCTTAAATGACATGAAATGGAAGGGACTGAGTTTACCTAGAACTGAAAAGTTTATTTTTGTGTGTGTGTGATAAGGCAAGTTCAAGATAGAGACTAACTTCAGTCCCCACTCCAGTTCCAAGTATGTAGCCACTAAAAATGTGTACTTTCTACCTGTGTAGTAGAACACATTTATATTTACATAATATTTAATTAAAATGGGACATCAGTATGTTGGCATATATATTAAAGCACAGGCTCTGCTTTTTTTTTTTTTTTTTTTTTTTTGAGACTAGGTCTCGCTATTTTTGCCTGTGGAACCGCAGGTATGTTGCCCGGGGTACCACAGACTCAAGCAATCCCCAGTCTCAGCTTCCCAGGTAGCTGGGATTACAGGCGCGCACCTGGTTAGTACTTGGATGGGAGACTCTGCTTTTTGTAATTACAGTCCTTCAAGAATTACCTTAAATATTTAAACTTTTATAATTATGAACATAATGTAAATGGGTATATTTTTAAATGTTTTTGAGTTCTTAATTTATATGCAGGAGGGAGCTTTTGCACCCTACAGAATATACTTCATTCTTTGTAGTAAGTGGTACTCCACAAAGGAAAGGAAACTAGGAAGGGAAATACTGTATTATACCATTTAGGGCTTCACATGAATGTGAAATGGAAGTGTAAGAGAATAAGCAGAGAAGTAAACAGAAACAGAATGAAAGGACTCCTGCTTAAGTGAAAATGTAATCATCTCAAGTACTTATAATTCATTGCACAGATGTTTATTTATATGAGAACATGTAAATACATATATCTGTTTAATTAAAAGCAGATTATAAATCCAGTGCTTTGGAATTGAAATGTATTTTAAGTACCACTCTAGCTAAGAGTCTCTTACTCACAAAATACACATTATACTATACAGGTTTGGGGAGTTTTTGTTTTGCTTTATCTTGCATCGTATGTTGAATCATGCTTCATACTTTATAACATTAATTTAGAATATTCAAGGGATGCAGTTGGATATTACAGGGGGAAAAGTATCTGTCACTACAGAATGCCAATGAGCATAGACAGGAATTGAGTCTATATGCGCTTTTATTTTTCAGACCTCTGACTATTAATCTGAGAGAGTGGCAGGCATAGGACCCTGAAGAGACCATTCTGCCATGGCCATCCATCAGACAGCATGGTGGGCAAACCCCCTAAAGAGACTATTCTTCATCTTATCTCCAGGGACTGAGAGACAATGGTTATAACACCCTGGAGAGATCATTCTGCCATCTCATCTTGAGCTGGTCTTTTCGTATTGAGTTAAACAAAGACAATTAGTCATAAGCAAAGAGCCCATCAGAATAGCCCATCACAACTGATGCTCCTGGTATACTCAAGTTCAACCCCTAGCACTTGTTATCAGCTTCCTGGTTATTTTGACTCTATTTTATCTGAAGAGATCAATGTCCTGCATTCCTTTGTGTATCATCAGGACAGGAAACTCAGTTTAGAGCAAGAATTTTAGCTTCAAGAAAATAGATGGTAAGTCATATACTGTGTATGCACAGGCTGTGCTAGGAGAATATGTGCAGATTCCTATAAAAGGTGCCCTTCCCTCCCCCCCTTGCCCCCTATCAATATCAGGTAAGAATATTGCATAGGTTTTAGGTTTAACTTCTCACCTCAGCAATTACATATAGCAGACCAAATCTACCACCGAAGGCTGACAGACATCTTTGATTCCTTTTCTTCCCTCATCTATAATGTCCAATCTAAAGCCATATTCCTTTTAATCTACCTCCAAAATGTCACTCAAACATATCTCTACAATCACCACTTGAGATCAAGCAACATCATCGTAGACCTGGAACTATTTGTGCAAACCTTTGAGCTGATCTCCTTGCTTCTACTCTGGGATTCCTGTTATTGACTTAGCACATGGGAGACAAAATGTATTTTGAAAGTGTATCTTGTGGTACTAGCCTCCTGCTTAAAATTCAATTTCCCATTACCCTGGAAATCCAAAATGATACCCCTCAGCTTCCAGAATTTCAAGTCTCTGCCAATTTCTTTAGCATTAATTTAATCTCATCTTGCACTGCTCTCCACTTTGTTCCTGCTTCAGGATCTTAATCCATTGCATTCTGTCTGCCAAGCCTACCTAGCTCCCCTCACTTCCCCAGTTCATTCACATTTATCTCTTAGATCTCAACTTAAGTGTCCTGTTTTCAGAGAAATCTTCCCTGACCTTCCTACACAAACTAAATATATATATATATATATATATATATATCTCCATCACTATCTGACTCCATCTTTTCTTTTTATTCAAAGCAATTACCAAAACAACAAATATATGCATATCTTTATGTATATACTTATGTGTATGTCTGTATATAAGTATGCACTTGTGTGTGTTCACCTTGGATTTCATCTGTTCATACGGTACAGGGTAAATGAGCTATCAGGATTTTTCATATCCTTTCACAATTGGCCTTTATGACCAGCAGCTGTGGTACTGTGCCTTCCCCATGATTGTACATACCTGATGCAATGGGCATGCACATATGTGGAAAGGCATATGCATGGGTGGGCAGACCTGGGCCTAGAAGGAGAGGCTAAAAGGGCAGAGTCACCCTGGGGGAGGGGGTAGCCAGAGAGAGAGAGCACACAGTGAAGGAGCATGAAAATTAGTCAGGGGCTGGCACACTCCAGTGCCTGCCTGTCTGCCTCCCAGCCCCTTACCCTGACCCACCCTGCCCTGCCCTACCTACCTACTAGCAAAGCAAGCGGTGTGAGTTGGCAGGATTCGATGCAGATAGAGGGAGCACACCATATGGAAACTGGAACTATCAGAATCCACTTCATTTAATTTATAGCAGTTTCATATAATTACAAAATATTCATTGTAAATGAAATGTTTATGGTACTCATTAAATTAAATGCATTCATCATTCTTGGTATTCTTCCTAAAGAGTACTGGGACCCTCAAGACATTGTAGAGACTCATATGAATGTGTTTGCTGATTGGACCCTACTTAGCAATTACGATAAATATTTCGAGGCTGAGAATGTGGCAGACCAAAAAGCTTTCTCACATTTATGACCAAGTCACTCTGATTGAAACCCTTCTTTACAAAATGTTGCTTTCATCAGTTAGTGTAAGCTATACCATGACAGAAGTACATTTGAGGCGTTTTAAAAGGGTATATCAAATATTGTATGTTTCCCCCATTTTATTCACTCCTCTGTGCCCTATACTCATCTTCATGGAATGTACCACTTTACTTATGTTCTGGATTCTGACTGGGGCATGGGCAGGAAATTGGAAAGTGGAAAAAAAGAGAGTTAGAATATTTATTCTCCCAGGTTCTTCCCTGCCTGACCACAGCTGGCAGTGGCTGTTTTTCTCAGTTGAAGGCCACAATTCCTGCAAGTAGTCTTCTCAAGCAGCTATAGCTGACTGTAACAGACCACACAGTAAGCTGGCGGATCTTGCTAAAATGCGGGTTCTGGTTCAATAGGTTGGGTGTGGCCTGAATTCCAGGTGATACGGAGACCACTGGTTGGCATGAGGAACCAGTTTGTGAAAAGCAATGAGCTACAGCTCTCACTAGATTTTGGTTACACACTCTCCCCTCCCCTGAGAAGCCCTCTATAACTCTGTTAATATTTTCCAGTCCTAAATGATTTTTGCATCCAAGCAGAATAATCCCTCCACCTACTCAGGAAACAGAAAAAAAGTTATACCCTTGGACATTTGGAAATTGTTTCGCAGTGCCCTGGAGGCAACACTATTTTTAACTACACACACGCAAAAACATTAGTGTCCATTATAAATCTTTGCATAGCAAGGGACTCTGCATGAAACTAAATCTCTCATGCTCTAAATGTGGTTTCCAGGTGAGAAGCATCAGCATTACCTGGAAGAGCTTGTTAGAAACACAGAATTTGGGGCCCCATCTTAGATCGAGTGATTCAGAATCTACATTGTTATTAAGATTAACAAGTGATGTACGTGCATAGTAAAATTTGAGAAGTGCTCATGTTTTTCAATGTAATTACTTTTTTTTCTTTGCAAATTGGAAGAGAAAAATTCCAAACATGCAGTCACTTCAAATAAATGATTTGAATATTTGAATTACATATCATATGCCCTCTTCACTATGTATACTAAATTCTGTGGGAAAATTCCAATTAATATTCTGAGTGCCTTATGAAAGAAAAAAATCAAGCTAAATATAAAAATTAATCTGTTTTTATAGAATTTTTTTGTAAAACTGCCTCAGGCTTTTAATTCATGCTATCTTTTATAAGATCAAGTTGATAAAAGTTAGGACACAGAACAAAATGTCTCTCCACAGGTTTTCTCAACATGTCTCCTCAATAATAGCTACCTTTCACTATAGTCAATATCTAATAAATGGAATCCATCACAATCACAAATTCAATAAGTTCTTGCTAAATTATGAAATTAAATTCTTCAATTCTTAAAAATTAATATAGTTACAAAATGTAACTGAAATTTATAGATTGCAATGATACAAATTATTAATTACAACACAGCATAAGAGAAGCAATTTCTAAACCACAAATATAACCTACATTAATTGACACATAGGTAAAATGAAACTTCTTAGCTAACGCTCTCATTAACTGACTTAAAATATTTGTTTTGCTGAAATTTTCTACACTAATTTAATAGTCAGTGTTTAATTAAATTTATCTTAAACATAAGCATACACACTTAATTCAACTCATTATGTACATACAGAAATATAACATGCAATAAAATGTATAAATATTTTAGAATTTCAATTTTTATTCATTAATATACTTTTATAAACATTTGTTGTTTTGTTCATGTTCAAAAATATTTCAACTTGCCGGGCATGGTGGCATGTGCCTTTAAGCACCTTTAAGCCTAGAGCATGGCTGAGACTAGGAATTGCTTGACTCTGTGGGTTCAAGACCACCTGGAAAACATACTAAGACCTAGTCTCAAAAAATAGCTGGACATGGTGGTACATGCCTGTAATCCCAGCTACCTGGGAAGCTGAGGCTGGGGCTCACTTGAGTCCGTGGTACCCCAGGCAACGTGAGCCTGCAGTTTCCTGGGGAAAATAGTGAAACCTAGTCTCAAAAAAAAAATTTCAACTTGTAACACCAATTAACTGCATAAACTACATTTCAAAAATGACCTTAATATTCATATTTCCCAAAGAAATTTAAATTTACATATTTAACGCAATACAAACTAAAATACCAATGATTTTTTTAGAAAATAGAACAAACAATTATCAAATTTATATGCAACTACAAAGGCCCTGAATAGCTAAAACAATCTTGAAAGAAAAAGAAGATAAATGGTGGCAACACACTTTCTGACTTCGAACAATATTACACAACAACAATAATCAAAACAGTATGGTACTGGAACAAAAACAGAAATTCAAATCAATAAAACAGAATTGAAGGCCCAGAGATAAATATATATATATATATATATATATATATGGACAGTCAATCTTCAATAAAGGAATTATGGCCATACAATGGGGAAAAGATAGCCTTTTATTAATAAATGATGCTGTGAAACATGAACTGCCACATGCAAAAAAAAAAAAAGCAAGACTTATATTTAGCGCCATACAAAAAAATAATTCACAGTGAATTAAAGATTTGGATATAAGAACTGTAACTATAAAGTACTGGAAAGAAAATATAGGGACACACAACAGGACATCTATCATAAAGATGTATTTGGGAATACAACCCCAACAGCAAAGGAAACATAAGCAAAACAAATAAGTGGGACTATATCAAACTTAAAGGCTTTTATACCTCAAAAGAAACCATCACTAAAACAAAAAGGCACCCTACAGAATGGGAAGAAATATTTGCATGCCATACATCTGACAAGTGGTTAATTTATAAAATAATACACAATCCAACAACAACAAAACAAACAACCCAATTAAAAAATGGACAAAGAACCTCAACTGACACTTCTCTAAAGAAGACATTTAGATGTCCTACAGACACATGAACAAATGCTCAACATCTATTATTATTAGAGAAATGCAAATTAAAACCACACTGAGATACCACCTCACCCCTGTGAGAGAGGCCCATAAAAAGACGTACGGAAGTAATAAATGTTGGTGAAGTGGCAATGACAAAGGAACTCTCTTCCACGGGTGGTGGGAATGCAAGCTAGTGCAGCCCCTGTGGAAATAGATATAGGGATGTCTTCGGAAAAGAAAAATTATAATTCAGTAAGACTGCTATTAGGTATTTATCCAAATAACATGAAATCTCTAACACAAAAAGATCTATCTACACCTATGTGCATAGCAGCGTGCTTACAATTGCCAAATCATGCAACCAACCTAAGAGCCCTTCAATAGATAAGTGAATGGAGAAATCATGGTGTATCAGGGTGATAATATTATGTGAAATCAATCAAAAAGTGAAAGACATATTTCAGATGGTTTCACTCATCTGTAGAAAATTAATACCAAAAATACAATCATAAGCAAATAATAGAAGGAATAAAAATTTGAACTCAGCAAAAAGAAGATAATAGTTACCAGCGAGAACAAGGGAAATGACAGAGGAGATGGGGAGGAAGGCAGATGGGGTATGGGCAAAGGTGGTTTGGGGGGGGGAAGATTTTTTTTAAATATGAAAAAAATAAATAAAAATGACCCTGATGTAATCACAAAACTAGAGGATTTCTTTTTTGTTGCTGTTGCTTTGTTTCCTGTTTATTTTGTTTTTTTAATAAAATGTTATTAATTTATCATTGGTTTAAAATATTATATTAAGTTTCAGTAATACCACTTCATGTCTCAATGTGTATACATCACCAAAGTTCCAGTACCATTCACCACTATCAAACTGATGCCTTCTACCAATTCTTCCTACCCAACCTTCCCCTTTCCCTCTGGTAATCATTATATTTTCCTCAGAGTTTAGCAGCTATTTTTGTTGTGTTAGTTCGTTTGCTTTGTTTATTTATATCACACATATGAATGAAACCATCTGGTATCTGTCTTTCACTTTCTTACTTATTCACTTAGCATAATCACCTGTAGTTCTACCAAAGTTGTCACCAAAGACAAGTATTGGATGATAGTGTGCACCAATAAAATAATGCTTTCCTTTTGGATATACAGTCTAAAATAATCAGATGCAGTTCAGTTCATGTCACATGGGATCTATTCATTCTACTTGGTGCCTTATGTATGTTATCTCATGTAGTCCACTACTAGTGTATGAAGTCTGTTTCAAGTTTAAAAATTTCTCAACTTGTAACACCAAGTAATTGCATAAAACACAATTTTCAAAAGGCTTTGATGTAATCACAAAACTATAGAATGTGAGGTTAAGGAAATTAAAGTTTAAATTGATTAAATGACTTTCCTAATTTTTCACTGCAAGCATGGAGCAAAGCTAAAATCTTCACTCAAGTTCTAAACTCTAACTCTTTACACATTGCCATGATGCCTTGCTGAAATGTTAAAATAAACTGTCTGAGCAACTGTCCTGTGTAAGACACTGCAATTAGTTTCAAAGAGAATTTGGTTTCAAAGAGAATTCAGTTGTGAATGAACACAAACCTTACCCTCAAAAAGGGTTTAATCTAATTGAGGCAGAAGACAGAATAAAAGGTGTGGAAAATATAATTTTATTACTCACAAGAATGTAGGTAAAGTGTTTTTTATTAATGTTTGTTTTAGTCTGGTATGGCACACAATCATTACAAACTATATTACAGTGAGTCTATAGCAATTATTTTATTATGGCAGGCTAAAGGCATGAACAGACATTTCAATGATGAGGGTATAGAGATGACAAAAGAGCACATGAAAATATGTTCAAGATCATTATCCATCAGTGAAATGTAAATTAAAGCAACAATGAAACAGCACTACATAACTATCATAATGGTGACAATATAAAACAACACAGAAGACTGACAAGCATATGGAAAAACTGAATCACTCAGATGTTGCTGGTGGGACTATTAAAAGGTACTGTCACTCTAAGAAATTGTAGTATATATACATAACAGAAAACTACTCAGCTATAAAAAAAATGAAATCTTGCCACTTGTGACAACATGGATAGAACTGAAGAGGATTATAAGTCAGAAGGAGAGAGACAAATGCCAGATGATAGCATTTTCTAAAAGGAATATAAAGAACAAAGCAAAGGAACAGATTAAAACAAACCAAAACAAACCCTTGAAATCTGACAGCAGAAGAATGGTGGCTACCAAAAGGGAAGAAGGGTGGGATCAAAGGGGAAAGGGAGTTTAATGGATTCTGGTGGAAGATTTTTTTGAGCACTGGTTGATATATAAATGCAAATATACATACAGTATATGCAAATATACAGACAAATGCAAATATAAATTTGCAAAGGTATGAAACCATACATTTGAAACATATACAGTGTTGTAAGTTAACATTACCTCAAAAAATTTTTTTAAGTTTCTTTTCCAGAGGGAAGGGGAAAGGAAGGTAGGTAAATGGAGACAAAAGGAACAATGGCTAGAATTGGATATTTAACGGTGAACTAAATGCAGTGTATACATGGTTATTGTCAACAATGCACAACTGAAATTAACATAATGTTATAAGGCAATGTTACCATTTTAAAAATTTTAAGTTTCATTTTAAACCCTGAAAAACATAATAGAAGCTACAGACACCCTAGAAAAATATGGCTGAGTTATTTTAAAACTAAACATGTCTATCAAATGATTCAGCAATTGTAAACCTGGGTATTTATGCCAAAGAAATTAATATTATGCTCATGCAAAATCATGTATATGAAAGTGCATAGCAGCTTTCTCTGCATAGCGGAAAAACTAAAATTAGTCCAGCTATCAAAGAAAGAATGGTTAATAAACTGCATTACTATATATTATGGAATTAAGGAATACTACACAGCGATAAAAACGAACAAACTATATATCCACACAATACTGTGCATAGATATCCGGGGAGTTATGGTGAATGAAAAAAGTCAATACAAAAGGCTACATTATGAATTATTAGAATTTGCAGGGAAAATTAGAAGTTACAGAAGAAGGGCTACAGAAGAAGAAATGGCTGGGAAGAAATAAGGGGTATATATAACTGTGGTGAAAGATACATGAAACTTGTTGTACATGATAAAATTGTTCAGATTGATAGTATCTCATTAAAAATGGTAGCACAGAGTACCCCTTCACTTCATCTCTCCCCATACACAACAAATAAGTGGACAAAAACTTTCAGAATCAACAATGAAAGAACTCAGGAATCTAATCTAAAGCTTACAACAATACACTGTCTAGTTAAAAGTAATTCTACCAAAACACTGGTTGAATCAGTAAGTACGTAAATGGAACACAGACTTCAGTGGCTGCATATAACAAAGAATGCAGACCTCACAAAAATTGCTTAAATAAGACAACAAGCAACAACCTATAACAGGTAGAAATAACAAACACCAAGAAAAGGGGAGAAATCAATTTATAAAATTTCTACCTTATAATATTCAAAATGTTTAGCTTTCAGTAAAATACTATGAGAATTGCAAAACACACACACCAAAAAAAAAAAAATCCTCAAAAAAGTTTGAAAATATAGGCCAACCACAGAAGAGGGAAAACAAATTCATAGAAATTGCCCATGAGGAAGACTAGGCACTAGTCTATAGGATTTTAAATAAATTGTCTTAAATGTGCTAAAAGGGCAAAAAGGAAAAAAGAAAAAAATGAGTCAAAATGGTGCACTAGAAAACCACTCATCATATAAGTCAGTAATGGAGGAAGCCACAGAAAACAAAGAGTAAATGGCAGAAATAAGTCCTCTGTATCTATAATTATTGTAAACTTTTTCAAAAAAAGGCAGAATTTGGCTGAATAGACTAAAAATGATATCGAGCAAATACTAAAATTCATATGGAATTACAAGGGACATTAATGAAATCAACCTTGAAAAAAATAAAGTTGGAGCACTCACAACTTTCAAAATACATGTTAAAACCAGTGTAACCAACACAAGAATGAAGATGGACATAGACATAAACATAGACAATGAAAGTTCCGAAATAAATCCATGCACCTATGGTTGGTTTGTTGCAAGGTTGCCAAAACTACTCAATGGGGCATAGTCTCCTTAACAAATTATTGTGACAACTGCATGTTCACATTAAAAAAAAAAAGTTGGGCCACTCTTTCCTTCCATATTAAAAACGAACTCAAAATGAATCAGACTTACAAGTAAATTGCAAAACAATAAACTCTTAGAAGGTAATATATACGTAAATCTTCATGACTCAGGACTTGGCAATGGATTTTTAGGTATTATACCAGTAGTACAAGGTACAAAAGGAAAAAATAGATAAAATGAACTTTATCAAAATTAAAACTTTTGTATAGTGAAAACATATTTGCCAATCATTTATCTGATATGGGTTCATTATCTAAATATATGAAGAACTTTTACAACTGAACAACAGAAAAGTCAAATTTTTGAATGGGCAAAGGTCTTGAATAGGTATTTCCTTATAGAAGATCTACAAATGACCAACAAGCATATGGAAAGACACTCAAAACAGTTAGCTATTTAGGAAATGCAAAGAGAATCTACTTCATGCCTACAAGGGTGGCTATCATCAATGAAATGGAAGCTGGTAAAGATATAGAAAAACTGAAGCCTTCACACTATGATGGGTATGTAAAATGTTGTATTCATTGTGGATAACAGTCTGATGGTTTCTCAAAAAGTTAAACATCGAATTACCACATGACCCAGTAGTTCCACTTCTAAGTATATACTCAAAAGAATTGAAAATAGGTATTCAAACAGTTATGTATTAATTTTCAAATCTGCATTATTCACAATATAGACAAAAATGGAAATGACTCAAATTTCCACAAATTGATGGATAAACAAAATGTGATACAGTCATACAACAGAGTGTTACGCGGTCATTAAAAAGGAATGAAATGTTGATACAACAGGGATGAACTCCAAATTATTATACTACATGAAGGAAATCAGATATATATTTCATTTTGTATGATTCCACATATTGTGTGACTCCATTTACACAAAACATTCAAAATAGATAAAACACATAGAAATGGAAAATGGTGGAATAAACGAATAGGAATTTCAGGGGTAGGGTGAGAAATAGATTTAGTTTCTACAATATAATGCTTAGTATTCTTTGTTTTTATTGGGTTGACCAAATAAACCAAATGAACCGAGGAAATAATTAAAATATACATTTGGGACTTTTTCATCCCAAATCATTTTTTTTAACTCCTCAGTACATGGCTAACTAAACACAAAAGAAAGAGAGAACTAGAAAACGAACTAGTGGATGCTTGGGACCAGGGAAAAGAGGACTGGCGAGTGACTACTTAATGAATATGGGGGGTTCATGTATCCTTTACTACTTTCCCCAACTGTACCATCTTACAAAAGTACAGTATCATATCACAACCATGGTATACGTGTGTGTGAGTGTATGTATAATTTGCCCACCTTCAGATTGTCTCAGTGGAGGAGGTGATCTAGATGGTACTAGGAGCTAAATGGAAAGGGGTAAATTATTAAACTCATTAGTACTGCGAGGAGCTATGGTGAGTTACTAGATCACATCAGGGTTATTGCATCAAGAGGAGAGGAGACAGCTTGACTGGCTGAGGGCTGCTCAGGTGGGAAATGGGGACAGAGCAGGTTTCTGCTGCAGGCAGAAGTCCTCTGAGCATACTAAAATGGAGAGGCCTGAAGAATGTGAGCCCAACAGCAGGAAGATTGGTTGCAGAGAATTTTGTGGAAACCTTCTTGCTAATCTCCATGTCCCATGTTCCCAGTAAGGCTTGATGGCGTGAAAGAATGTTTTTAAATCTACGACATCAGTGATTATCAGGGAACCTGTTGTCCTCATCAAGTTTCGCATGGAAGAATCTCTGCAGGTACTTATATAAAATACACAAATAGACAGACGGGGTCTCTGATCAACAGGGGGCTCTCCTGGAAAACTACATTTTCGTCATTTACTTCCTTCAACCCTATCGCTCCCCAGAAGTGTCCATTTTAAGCTGAGTTGCCATTAGTTAAACTGTGAACTACCAGAGCAGGCTACTGGTATGGGACTACTTGCAAAACTAACATGTTAGTAAGTAATCAGTCAATAGCAGATAAAATCTCATGTTTATTTATGCTGTTACTTCATTGTCAAATTTAGTTCCTCCAAGTATTCTCTGTAATCTCAAATTGTAGGTCAATACAAACAACTTCATGGGCCACCATGCAGAACCACAAGTTGCTATTTTAAAGCATACAAATCACATAACATAGCGTGCGCCTGCAATCCAACCACTGGGAGGCAAGAGGCCAGGGATCATTTGAATTCACGAGTTCGAGTCTACCCCAGGCCACATAGAGAGACCTGGTCTTGAAAAAGCAGCCAGCTGTGGTGGCAGGCACCTGTAATCCCAGCTACCTGGGAGACTGAGGCTGGGGATCACTTGAGTCCGCAGGATCGGGACTACCCGGGGCAACATAGCAAGAACTAGTCTTAAAACAAAAACAAAAATGAATCACATAACATTAGGAGAAACAGTCATACAGGATCCATGTTTTCCTGTAAGATTTTATCAAATTAATCAAAAGTCACCAAGAACCAGGCCTGGAAAAGATGTTTTCTTGCTATTTAAACAGACAACTTTATTAAGAAAAGAAGTCTTACCAGCATTTTCTTTCATAGATTTGAACCCAACTCCAAAGGAAGTTTTATCCTCTCCAAAGGAAGCAGTATTTCAGATACAATTTTCTGATTTTTTTTTTCTAACTGTAGAGTGGTGAGAATTTTATATATGTCACCATAAAGTTATAAAGTTCAACTATTTGCTACCATCTAGTGGAACTAATAAGTTTTGCACAGAAGCATTTTTTTGATTCAACAGTCATTCTAGAATGCTGTTTTTTAGAAGGCAACACTGGTTTAATACACTGCAAATGATTCAGCAGTACCGGTTCACACCTCTTCTGACACATGTGACTATTTCACATCCACCACTAAGGCATCCAGAGTCCTCCACACCCACACCTTCATCCATGCCCTCCCCTTTCTGCTCAGGCAGTCTCAATTCTATGTCAGACTATTACAGCTTGTTATTGGCATGATTGTTCTCCCAATATAGTTATGTAAATAATTGCCAAATCAATGAAATTTGAGAGCAAAGAGTTCTCATTCCACAATTACACTAAAGAAGATAGGGTCTGGACCTGTCTACTACAGCCTTTGTTCTTGAAGCAAATCTGTTTATAAAGGTAGGAAGGGTCAAAGCTCTAGATAAAAACACAGCTCAAACAGCGCGTATCACAGGAAGGGATTCTGGGTCCCCTTCTCCTCCTGTCATTAGCCAGGTGATCATGGCCAAGCTGGCTAATGATGTGGCATCTGGAAAGCTACCACAGAGGGTTTTCTTTATTTTTAATTTATTTGTTTTAATTTTTTTAATTGATTGAACACACACATACATTGAAAATGTATGAATACACATACATTTTACATCATTGCCTACCCCGAAGTTCTCCTACCACCTTATCACCCGTAAACCATCTTAATCTCTTGTGCCCATCCTTCCTTCCCCGATTTGAACCCCCCTTGCTCTATGCCTCAGTTCCGTTGACAGTTGTAAAATTTTCTTGTCAGTTTGTTTTCCCTCTATCCCTCATATAAGTGAGACCATCCCGTATTTCTCTTTTTCTTTCTGGCTTATTTCCGCTAACAGGATTCCTTCTAGCTTCATCCATGTTGCTGTGAATGACATGTTTGTCTTTTTTGATTGATGACTACAGAATGCTTTCTACATTCATGGCATTTTCAAATTTTACTTCTCCATGAAGCACTGGTGCAGCTCAGCAGGGGAATCTGGGACAGGACTCAGAGATCAGAGGCCTCTTGTCCACAAACACTTCACCAAGGAGGACTGCTATTGTCTGAGACCCGCTCCACAACTGGCTCCTTGGTCAGCAGAGTCAAGGGTCTATTTTGTCCAATGATACTGAGGCTTTGTTGCCTCCAGAGTCAGGGGTAACACATCCCATGTAGTCATCCTGTCCCATCATGGAGGCAAGTCCTGCGCAATTTAGCTGTTGTCACATGAACCCCGGGTCCAGTTTTTGCAGTCACTTCTAAAAACATTATCTATCGCTGCAGTGTTACAGAATTCTTTCGTTAGGGTGAGTCAGATACAGCTTCAACTGTGCATTCCATTATTTCAGATATGATAACTGACAAGTAGGCCTGAAGGCATTTGGTTTTGTTTTGCAATTTCGTGTCTTGCAGGTAGCAGACATGACCACTGGAATGACAATGTCAGTCTGCCAGTCAACAAGGCATCATTATAGCGTGAAATCTCTGGAGAGAAGAGGCAGCTGTCTCTAACCATATGAATATTTACAAATCGACCAGGTAACATCTTTCACTAACAATTACGTAACATTGTAAGGACATTCAACAATTGGCTCACAGGCATCCCAATGACAAAACTACTTTCAAATGTTTCCCTCTCAATACGTATTCAACACCTGCAGTCAGACATTTTTCTACAGAAACACATGCCACGAGTATTTTTACACAGACAATAAAAGGTGTCTTTCGGGAAACCATCCACTCTGTTTAGCAGGGGTCCAGAAGTCAAGACAGAGGGATTGCAGGGGAGTACTGGTACCAGGAAAGAGAGGTTTGCACAATCTTTAACCATTCCAGGAGCTACATACATTTTTTTTTAATGCAGCATTTTTAATTGGCTTTTCAAAATATGAAAGAAAAAAGTCTCCCGGAGAAAACCAATTATTCCAAAGAACTTACTGAGAAAATGAAAAGGAACCTTCTCCTTTTAGGGAAAGAGACTTTTATTTCTCCTCACTTTTATTTCTACTCACTCACTACACTGAATTCTCTCCAATAACTACTGCTTTTGTTTCAGGTAGCTCCTAGTTCACATAAGGAGTCTTATAGACAGATTCAGGAATCTAAAATTACAAGAACTACTAATTTTTATGTGTTTCCTTTAATTCTCATACTTTCATGTTGATTTGACAAAAAAAATGTTTTTAATACTGCATATATATATATAAAAGCCACAAAGCTGGGCTCCTAAGAGCCCAGTCCACATGGTAGAACACTGCAGCAAACACTGAAACCTATACAACCGGTGTCTATTTTACAAGAGGACACATGAACTCACACATATACACAAGCACAGCATGGAAATATGTAGAAAGCCAACCATGAACCAAGGTAAGAGGCTGGTACATGATCTTCCCTCATAACCAATTCCCTTTAAGCCAGCACTACCCACACTTTTATTTTCAACTTTTAGTCCCAGACATGAAAGAACAAGTTCCTATCATTTCAGCTACCCAGTTTATGGTACTTTATTGTGGCATCCTCAGAAAGTTAATACAGGCTCCAAAAGCCAAGGCAGTGAGTATAAAACCCCGATGTTCCGCAATGAGGTGCCTAGCAAATAAATCAAATCAAACAAGGACTGTCAGCATTAGCCCCTTAAACTACCTCAGAGATATGAGTTCGGATAAAAGAAGAAAAAGAATTCTGTCAGTGTGTTGGCATTTTCTCCACAATCTGCAAACCACTGACAAAGGGCCACAAAAAAAAAGTTCACTGGTACCTGTTAGGATGAGGCACACTAGTGTGTGATTCACACCTGTGAAATCAAGAGGTTTGAACTTGAGGTGCCCCTGGAAAAGGGAGAGTAATATGAACCTTGTGAGTGAACAATTCTATTGTTTATGAGACAAAGATCTTGATTTTAAGAGTAGACATGTGGTCCTAGGAAAAAGAGAGGCCAAAGAATTACTTCCCAGGGAATGTGTCCAAAGGACGGTGTAGACAGGTAGAAAGACGAAACAGAATTTAAAGTTACAGAATGTCTAGGGATTGAGGGCAAGAGTACGTGTCAAGGGAAGTCACCACATGTAACAAGGGCAAGGATGGAGCAGCCCCAGGTCCCTGTGCTTCTGCGAGGCAGAGACCACTCTTGGGGCTGTCAGCTACAAGCTCAACTAAGCTGAACTAAGGGATTGAGGGGGACCATTTCACTTAATGACTGCTAGTTGAAATGCTTTGTTAGCAGGACTGGCAGAGACACCATCAGGTGATGAGGTCATACTTGTCTGTTCCTACAGAAACTCTTTGAATATTTGTTTCATAAGGATCTTTAGTCACTTTCAAACATGCTACCAAAGAGGGGCTCTCAACTGCTGGGCAAGGGTATGTAGCTTGGTGCTATGACCGGCTTTAAAAATAAAGCATCAAGGCCAGGCACGGTGGCTCGTGCTTGTAAGCTTCAGCCTATGAAGCGGCCGGGGCTTAGGGATCGCGGTTCGAGTCCCGCCTGGGGCCCGTAGCGAGACCTAGTTCCAAAAAAAATAGCTGGGCGTGGTGGTGCACACCTGTCATCCCAGCTACCTGGGAAGCTGAGGCTGGGGATTGCTTGAGTCTGTGGTACCCCGGGCAACGAGAGCCTGCGGTTCCACAGGCAAAAATAGCAAGACCTAGTCTCAAAAATAAATAAATAAATAAATAAAAATAAAAAAAAAA
>PVHY01024510.1:0-19559 GCA_004024945.1 Uropsilus gracilis
GGGTGGAGCTGGGGGGCAGCGGCCGCAGCGGGGATCCGGGCCTGCCCACCCGCCGTCCCCCCTCCGCCAGAGCCCAGCTGGAGCTCGCCGTGTTGCTAATTTGGACCCTACATTCCGGACCTGGCGAATGGGCCCAGCCTGGCTTCGCCTGCCCTTCCACCCTGGAAAAGGAATCGGGCTTCTGGCCGCAAGAGCTGGTGGCTGGGGTCCGGGTGGGGTTACCCTAGTCAGCCCTCGGAAGTCTCCTTGGCCCTAAATGGTCGGTCAGGACCTGGAGGAAGCTTCCAGATTCACAGGTGCCTTCAGCTAGTGTTCAAGTGAGCTCACAGTTCTGAAGACTGGGCGTGAGGGGGCAAGTGACCACTTCCACCCTCACCCTGTGGAGGGCTGATAAGGTTTTGGGGGGCTGGGGCTTGGAAAGCAACTATAACCCGGCTAACCAAGGAATACAGGTAAGTAAACAAGAACTTTGGGCAACAGGAACAAGAAACCAATTAGTGGCTTGAGTGGCCTGTGGGCGCTCTGGGCGAGGGGTTAGGTGAGAAGTCTCGGCTGGGAGGGAGGAGGGGGTGGCGAGGTAGTGTGGGTCAGATGTGGGCGCGGACACATCGGTGTTGTTGATCCGCTCCCTCTCTTGCCACACACCCATCTGACCCGCGGCTTTGTCTCTGGGCTCCTAAAGACTTCTAAGAATTCTCATCTTGAGTCACTCCCAGGGAAGCTGTCCAGTGAGCTGGTTAGGGCGACAGCCCTGGTCCTTAGTTCCCCGGGTGGCGAGAGCAATGCCATCGCCATGCCAAGTAATCTAGGTTTTCCTTCGTGCCTTTTCCTCCCCCCGTGGCCCTGGCCTTTGTCCAGAGCCGTGTACAGATCGTCTTGACACAGATCACATTGGCTGCAGAAACTTTTCAAGCCGCTGACGTATGCCCTTGAATCACTTCTGGCTTATCTGGGAGTCTGTCAGCCAGAGAGTGATGGGGTTCAGCACCGTACAGATCATGATGGTCAGAGGCTTAGGAGATTTGGCACAAAAACATCAGCGGCTCTTTGAACATCCTTCATATCAGAGGTTCATCTCTGGCATGGCAGGTTTGTACAAGTGTGTGTTGTTGGTAGCGTCAAGGCTATGCTTGCCTGTAGAACTCTATCACGGTGGCTTCAACAACCACACCCTCTTACCAGGCGTGTTCTTGTGGGTCCCTCGATGTGCATTTTATTGAGAAAGAGAATACAGTAAACACCTTGAAATCAACTTGACCTTCTCTGGAAGTTTCTGTCCCTGGTTTCAGATCACGGCCTGGCACATAGTAGGTGTTCAATAAATATGAGTTTGTGGAAGACTTTCTCAAAAGTGTAGATGGGCTGGTACAGTCTGTGAGCACCAAGTACCTGAGACTGCAGAGATGGGAGAACGGAGCATGTGCTTGGGGAGGAGCTACAGTGAAGACACCCTCAGACACCACTGTGGGGATGACAGCTTACAGCGCTGACGCATCACTGAGCCACACACATGAGCCATTCTTCACTCATGATCAAGGAACAGAAATTCATTCACACCTCCTTTCTGACTGGAAATTCTCCTTTCTTCCGCTTCAGGGGCACCCGGAGTGTGGGTATGAGCAGATCGGAAGACTCAATGACCACATGCCTATTGGCCCTATGCATAGTCTGTGTGATGTTCATTTCGTGGGACCAGTGCAGAAAAGGCAGAATAGAGGAGTTTCTTCACCCACTCACCCTCAGCCCTGGAAGTTCCTATAGGCTTTATTTATTTATTTGTCTGTTTATTCATTCATTCATTCTTATTCGTTCATTCATTCATTCATTCATTTATTTTGAGACTAGATCTCGCTTTGTTACCCAGGGAACCGCAGGCTCATGTTGCCCATAGTACCATGAACTCAAGCGATCCTCAGCCTCAGCTTCCCAGGTAGCTGGGATTACAGGCTCATGCCACCACACCCAGCTGCATTTTGTTTTGGAACTATGTCTCACTACGTGCCCCCGGTGGGAATCGAACCATGATCCCTGGCCCTGGCTGTGACTTCCTAGGCTGTCGCTTACAGGCACGCACCACCATGCCCGGCCTTAGTTAAGACTAGCTCCGTACCAAGGAGAGAGGTGGCAGCATACCCCTCACACCCCCTCCACATTCCCCACACCCACCCAGCATGCATTCATTTTTTTTTTTTTTTGCTGCAGGAATGTCACCCCGGGCTTGTTAATCAGGACTTTCTGACTTTCTTGTCACTCATCTTTCAGTTCTCCGGAGGAACTTGGCTAAGATGCTTTGTAAAGGCAAGTCTATGAAAATGCTGAACAAGAAGGCGGAGTGGTTATGATGTATTAATGTAGGTTCATTCGTTGAAACAAATGGCCCATCAGATTGGGAATGTTGCTAAGGGGGGACATGTGGAGTCAGGACACATTTCATTTTTTTTTAAATTTATTTTGTTCTTTAGATCACAGCCTCTGTAAGTGTTTTTTTGGGATACCTGCCCCTCCTTCCCTGCTCTGGTGCCCCTTCCATTCTCTCAAACCCCACTCTTTGTTGTTTACTAGTTGTGCTAAGTCCGTTAGTCTCTTTTCTCTGGCAGCACAGGGCACATTTCTATCCCTTCCTTTTTATTTTGCTGCAAATTTAAAACTGTTCAAAAAAATGAAACTAAAAAAAGAAAACTAAAAGCATTGTGACTTAGTAATGAAAAGACAAATTAGCTCAATGCAAGAATGTAGAAAGGATCTGACTATATATTTCCTCAAAGTAGATTTATACTATCCTTAGTCATTAAAAAGATGCAAATCAAAGTCACAGGGATATTCCTCGAGGAGATACCGCACCTACAAGGTTGGTCCGAATGAAAAAAAGTGGAAATAGTGAGTACTGGGCTGACACGGAGGCCCTGGAACTGTTGTACTTGGTGGTAGGGATGGAAATTGTACAGCCACATCAGAAAACAGTTTGGCAGTTCCTCAGACATGGAGTTATCATATGATATAGCCCTTCTGCTTTTAGAGAATGAAATCATAGTCACACAAATGCCGTTCAAGAATATTTACAGCAGCGTTATTCATCGCAGTCATAGAGTGGACCCACCCAGGGTCAGTCCACTGATGATCAGTAGTGTTGCTGTGCCACACTAGGAAATGCTTTTTGGCACTGAGTAAAGTGAAGTACTAATATGGACACCACCTCAGATGAACAGTGGAAGGAGGCCAAATGAAAGAAGTCACATATTTATGATCCTTTTTCTATGAAATGTCCAGAGTAGGCAAATCTAGGAACAGAGAATAAAGTGGGGGTTGCCTAGCCTGGAGGGGTGAGGAGGGTGCTAGGGTGCTATAGGTAACATGGACACAGTTTCTTGGAGGGATGATGAAATGTTCCAAAATTGACTGTGACAGAGTTTGCATAAGAAACCCGCCGATTACAGTTATTGCCTGTGGGAAGGGGAACTTGGCAACTGGGGATGGTACAAATAGCCACGCAATACACACACACACACACACACACACAATATCATAACCACTCCGCCTACACACACACACACACGTGTGTGTATATACATATATTTGACTACCCAGTGTGCTTATTGAATGTCATAGTATGTTTATAGCCACCTACTCAAAAATACACATAAGGAATGACAAAAGGACTGTAACAGCAGATTCAATAAAGATTCAAAAAAAAGTCATAAAAATTTAAATTTCTAAGCTCATATTTTGACTTGACTCCCCTCTCCCCCACTGTCTTTTAATCACCTCACTTTGCCACCTTCTGTGTTGTGCACTGTACCTTTTCATCAAAGATACTGCTATAAAAACATATTCATCCTGTTACCATATCTCAGAGGAAAGCTAATAAAACAAATGATGCTTCCAGGGCAGGGCCTGTGATGTTGTAGAATAGTAGTCAGAGTGTTGGCTATGCATCTCAACTGCCTGGGTTCAAATCCCAATGCTTCTTCTTTCAGCACTTACTTGCCTTCTCTGAGCCTGAAAACCAGAGGTAACAGTCTTTAACCTCTGGTGGGACTGCTGAAAAATTAAGTAGATCAATATTATTTTCTTAAAAAGCACAGTCTTCAACAAATATTACCATTCATATATTTGTAGAGAATTTACCTTCAAACCTTTCTAATCTTTCAACATATTTGATTCTTATAAGAACCTTTGTGCCATGCAGGCTGGGTGTTATCATTTCACAAGTTGGAGGTGATCAACAAAATCATTTTGGAGATAGTCTTCAACCAATCAATGAGTCTGGAATGTCATCAACAGTTACACCGTAATTTTTATATCAGTATAGGAATCCATCATTATGTAGTAAGATTTAACAAGGACGAAGTGTGCTACAGTATGGACAAGAGTTTTGCAATGTTATTTCACTTGACTTTATAAGTGTTGTAAAATGGGGTTGTTCAGCCTACATACTCTGCTGTATTTGATTCTACATGGATCACTATGAATGCTGCCAGAATCCGTGGATGAGATATTTTAGGAGTCCATGGAAGAAGCCTTCCCATGAGTTCAAGATTTTTCTGAAGCTCTGTATTTTCTAGTATTTAGATTGCATACTGTGCATACTAAACCAAGTTTTGTCAAGTTCTTATTCTCCTCTTTATTTGAGTTTGAGTGGACCAAGTCATTCAATCAGAATTAGATTGCCTCTGTCATTTATGGGATATCAAGTATGGTTGATACGGAGTAGCACCCTATACCTTGGATGAGAGTGTAGGGATGGAAATTGTACAGTCACATCAGAAAACTGTTTGGCAGTTATTCAAATATGGAGTTGTCATAGGATATAGCCCTTCAACCCTTAAAGAATGAAAGCATAGTCACACAAAAGTTGTATAAGGATATTTGCAGTGGCATTATTTATAATGGTTATAGAATGAAAATGACCCAGAACCTCAGAGGTAAGCAAGTTTGATTTCAAATGGAGAAACTGACTTAGGAAACATTAATGATACTTTATGTAGGGCACAAGATTTTGGAAGTAGCATCTCAGGATGTATATTATCCTTTTCTATTTTTAAGTTACTTTCATTAGACTGAAAAAAATTGGTCTCAATAACTTGAACATTTTTAATTTTCCCTGCCTCTCTTTCTCCTTCTATGCATTCCTCCCTCCATCCCTTCCTCCCTACTCTTCTTCCTTCTTTCCTCTCCCTTCCCTCCCTTATTTTCTGCTTTCCTTCCAGTCCTTTGGAGCATGAGTAGTCATCTTCCTTATTCAGAAGCACCGATGGCTTTTTTTAGATGCAGTCACACAGAGCACCTGGTAGAGTTCAAGCTACTCTACAGTTATCAAAACAAAGCTGTTCATGGGCCTCCCCTGTCATCCCTCTGGTACCTCTGCCCTGGACTGATTACACTGATCTCAAGAACAAGGAAGGTTACTGGAACTCTTTTATATTAGTAATTACAATAAAGCAAAAACTATGCCATCTTTTCCAAAAGACCTAGAGGCAGAATGATGTGAAAATGTAGTCATTAGTCCAGGAGCACAAGAACTGCTCAGACTTTGATATTCAGAGATGATTGAAAGTAGGATGAATACTACCCTGTGCACTCTTTTCGGGCTGCTGCTCCACCTTTGCTAAGTGACAGTGGGGCTAGCATGACCTGCTGTCAATCTGGATATCAGCGTGTGTCTCTCTGGGTTTAATCATTTCAAGTTTATGCTACAAGTTTACAAGGGACACTTAGGATTTTTGATGGTTCTCTGGTCACTCCTGTAAAGCAGAGCTGGGGGTGAGGGAGTGAGGGCTGCCCTCACTGGACCTAGAGAAGCTGAGAGAGAATTTAGCAACATGGTAACCAGGAACAGTACTTTTCTAATTCATGAAAACAAAAAGCGTGCAAATGATGTGCCCATGTCCAAGCTAAAGTGACTCTCTGATACCTTACCAAGCCTTCTTTATGACTCCCTAGAGCAGGAAATGTAGTTGCATTCTGTGTTTGCAATAGGAAAAGAGGTTCACAGAAGCAGGGGACTTGCCTTGAAACCCTCATACTGCAATGGGTGAGCTGAAATATTTGATCTGGTTATTAAAAGCACATGGAGTATCTTATTCAAAAGTCAGTAAAGTATCAGAATTGTCAACAATAATAAAAAGGATGCATTGCTAAAAGCATGATTCACTTTACTTTAAGTCTTTCTCTAATAATCAGAAAAAATGTAAGCCAGGGAATGTCTTGTGACTTTCTGCCTACATGTGATTTCACAAGCACTGTTCTCTTCACCTGGCCAAGGAACTATAAAAAGTCAATAAAAAATCTGCTTTGAAAGGTGTAATATTTATGGGGACCCATCACTCCTTGCTTGAGCCTTCTTCATGCTGTTTATGGGCGAAACTAGTGTGGCGTGGACTCGCCCCTGTTAAAGAACACGGATCACTCCGAGAGAATTACCCTTGAAGGAATGTAACTTGAACGTGAAGTTGTCTGCCCGGCTGCCCGCGGTTACTGATAATTGATAATCGATCATCCCAGAGCAGTACAGCGCTGTTTTGTCAGGTGGGTCCAGCGAGGTCGGGGTGTGTCTCAGAGCGAGACCACGGTGCTGGCGAGAGCACAGCCCCAGGAGATGAAGTGCAGGTTCTTCTCTGCTGCTCTTGGCTTGGTTTTGCGGTCTGGCCTCAGGGTAGCAATGTTCCGTGTCCCTGGACCTTTATTTCTCCACCTGCAAACATTACTGAGGCAGATTTTGGCTTGATATGAGGAAGAAGGAAATGAATAGTAAGATAGAGAAGGAGGTTTTCAATTTCTTGCGTTTCTAATTAAAGCCGTATACTGATGTGAAGTTCATAGATGTTTCTTTTTCTCCCTCTAGTATGAGGATGTCTCCAAAACTACACGAGTCGCACCGAAAACACCTTGCACAGGGCACAATGATACGTTCTTATTTCTTTCATTTTTTAAAGAGCACCTTATACACCTCCAATCTGTTTATAATGTTTTGTTAGAAATTTTGCATCTCTATGCGTGATCTGGCTTGATCCACCGTCCCTGTTTTGGGGGAGGGGGAGGAGTTGGGATGGTTTGTGTTTCAAAGGTTGGCTAGAATCCAGCTGTGGAGCCACCTGGCTCTAGCAATGGGATATTTAGTCACTTTGAAAACCCCACAATAGTAAATGGTCTATTTAAGACTTCCGTGTTTTTCTTTTAAATCTTAATAATTTATATGACCATATAAATTATGACTTTATTATTATAATAATATCACCCATTTTTTCTGGGTGTTAAAAGCATTTGCTTTCGGATTACAGGTGATGTATATCCTGTGTTGTTTTAATTTCACTTAAAGATTGCAAATGAACTTAGAGTATCAAAATTAATACAGTCAACACCCACAAATGCCAACTACATTATCCATTTTAAATTAGAGAAATCATGACCCCTCTCTTGAAATAAATCAGAATTTATCTCCAAAAAGAAGAAGAGTCTTCTACAGAATTGCAATATTATTTAACACATTGTACTCAATTAGCAACAATCTGCTAATATATTTTACCACCCAGTTCTTATGCAAATTTCTCCAGTTGTTCCCAAATGCTTTTTCTTTATAGTTGATTTGGTCAATCCAGAATTCAGTCAGAAAATGACTTGATTTGATTGCCATTTCTCTTAATCTTTCATTTGAAACGATTCTCCTTCCTTTTCTATAATACGGTTGACTTGTTGACGAGTTCGGCAGTTCTTCTTCAGGCCTGTCTCACTGATGTTTAATCTGAGTATTTAGATTGATGAGTTTTCTATTTTTGATCTTGAGTTTTCAACTTCCTTTTATTCTTAATTGGGTTTCTCAAGGAATGCTATCTCTTCTACTAGCCTCATCAAAGAGCTGGTTTTACTTTTACTAGTTGAATTATATTATATTGTTTATTTTTCATGAATTGGAGGATACATTCATAATCAAGAACAGGATTCCAAGATACTAAAAAGAAAAAAAAATACAAATATTTAAATACATGAAGGCTCTCCAATCTTCTTTATGGCAGAAGTAGTAATAACAAAACCAACAGGCATATTACGTTATTGGGTAAATATTTATAATAAAAACAAACAAGCAAGGCAAAATTCACTCGATCCTTTTGGCCACTTTAAATTGTGTTTCAGATTTGTTGATTTTTAAGTCTAAGCTATATATTCAGGATATGGATCTTTTGCCAAATATGTACATGCTTGTGATCTGTTGTTTTTAATAAATATCACATGTTGCTATCAAAATCAGAAATCCTGTCATCTTTTGCCATGTCTTCATCTAGCTCAGAGAATGTTACCCTGAATTATTATTTCACACAGAACTAGTGATTCACTTTCAAAAGTGATACTTTTTTTTATAATTTCAGTCTCAGAATGAAATGCATCAAAACTCAGTGTATCTAGTTTTTCAAAGCATGAATTTCATATCCTGATTAGGTGGGCAGAAGATGGAGAAAACATGTTTTTGGTAAATCTAATGGATACAAAGAAACTAATTTCCTGAAAATTTGTCTTTGAAAACATCTATCTAAGCTGTCACAAGCCTTTGTCAGGTCTGTGGTTTCGGCATGTACTTGCAATTGCAGTAACCAACTTCCTGTGCACACACACCACCTCTGCTTTTTGCTGTGGCAGAAGAGACATGGAAAAGAAAAAGGCAGCATTTCCCAGCGCTCAATTGTGGGAAAGGAATAAGAGAGAGGAAGGATAGCAACACAACTGAGACATGCTCCTGAACCCAATCAAACACAGCAGGTAGGCCTTCTGGGGGATTTCTCTTCAAATAAAGTCAGTGGACAATTTTGTCTTTCCTCACTGGTCATTAGATGATATTGATTCAGCTAGATTAGGGTTTTTCATAGCTTTGGCTTCTAGCAATTTCTTATGTGTAGGCTTTCAGTGCTGAATTCATAGTGAATACTGTCCTCTTTCTCCTTGTTTATTTGCTAGGGGCAGAAAGAAGAAAATAGCTCTTTTTATAGAAGGCTTAAGAGCAATCAGACTTGTTATGTAACTAGTCTAAAAATCCTAATAATGTTGAAACAATTGGGGGGGGGTATATTCTTAAAGGGTACTCTTAGTACCATGAGCTGCGCAAAGCTCCAAGTTCACATGAACAAGGGGCCCATCTCTCATCTGTATATAGCTGGTCTCAGGTCAGCTAGTCAGTGACAAATCAACTTAGTGATAAGGCCACTCAATCCATGCTTTGGCCAGTGCTTATTCCAACATCCTGTGTAGCCAGAAACATGAAAAGGGAAACCAAATGATATCAAGAAAATAGTGTTGAGAGAGAGGCCAGGCCTATTACCATCATGGTTCTACTTCAAGGCCATGGCAGGGTGGGGTGGGGGAGGGGGCACCCTGCCCCCACATTTGCTTTTTGCCTCAACCTCCTTAAATTGCATAGTTCAGCCCAGAAGTCACCTTTGGAGGATGTCTTTTTTCTCTTCCCAGTCAGCTAGGCGACCCTCTGACATCATCAAATAACCCTCTCTGTATGCCGTAGTTTCCATTCCCTTGTCCTCCCCCCATTTTGATAGCTGCACCACCTCTGTGTTAGGCATTTCCTTCAGAACTGAATGAAAGCTGAATTGAGTTCTTAAACGCCCTCTACATTTGCTGTGCGCCGTCTTGTTTTTAGAGGGGAAACTGAGATACAGCCAGCTTCGACAGTCTGACCAAGGTCAGACTCCTCATCTGCACAGACTCAGGATGGGAAAGTAATGGCTGAGACGCCCCGCCCCAGGTCACCTCACTGCGCCCTGCTGTGGGCTGTGCTGACTCACCAAGCACGAGAGGACTGGTGCTGCGGACTGGGTTCCTCCATTCAGTTCCCCTGGCCTGTGAGGTTCGAAAGCTCAAGCTGACATTTTTCATCCTCTTGAACCCGGGATTCTAGACAAAAGGTGTGTTGGCTGGAAGCACTTGGGGAGATGTGGAAGGCAGTAGCGAAGTGTTGGGCACCTGCTAGCTATTGTTGGCAAGATCTGCGGAGGCCAGACCCACAGATCCAGGACCCAACACCAGTTTTGAGGTCTCAGAGGCAATCATGGCCATAGCCATGGTGACCACACAGAAGTTCCCTGACATCCGGACTACAGATGTGTCCACATCACAATGCTCCATGTTCCAGGAGAAGGTGCATCTCCTTTTGCCCTTCTTGTGATTGTATAAAAGGAAATTCCTGTTACCTTTTTTGGGGGGAGGGGGTTCATATATCTAGAGAGAGATCACTATCCAACTATCCAACACCCACTGCTATACATCCTGGCACCCCTAAGGCCCTAGACTGAAACAACAGCAATGTACCCTTTATCACGATCAATGACACATGGGGATAAGTTGGGTAGCTGGTCAGCTTTGCATTGGCTGGGGTCACTCATGGCACTGCACTGAGCTAGCACGTTACTGAGCCTGGAACGTCAGAGAGAGTCATGCATGTCCTACTCAGCGTTGTCGTGTGCCTTCCACATCAGCTCTTGGGAGTTCTATCAAGGAGACAGAATAGAAGTGTGTAAACCAGCCCCAGGGCTACTGAAGACACAGTGAGGAGAAAAACCATCAACGGCCCAACCGAAAAGTAAAACTTGCCACAAATCTAACATATTGAGATGTAATGGGAAGAAAATCCTGGAAAAATAAAGTTAATTGAAACTTATTCAGGAAGAAGCAGAAGATCACAATAACCCTTAAGTTATTCCAGGTAAATTCATGGGATAAGTCACTGAAAGAATAGTCTAGGGGAGGTCTGATTGTCAAAGAAATAATTATAAAGTTATACCAGATCTTCCAGAGATGGGTTAGCCAGGGCCAGAGTAACAGAAATGGGGGAAAGCCAGTCTGGTAAAAATGGGGTCTTACAGTGCATGCGGGCAAGGAGGAACAGGAAGGTACCAGGCGGGAGTGGGCGTGTGGGACTGGACTGCTGAACTCTTTAAGTCATGAGGAGCTTCTCAACACTTCACATCACATTTGCATTCCCAGAGAAGCCACACCAGCTCTTGGCCAAGCCCTTGCTGTTTAGTGGGGAGGCATTCTGCCATCATCTCTTAACAGTATCAATTGGGCTGTTCTTTCATGCCAGACCTGAGTGACTGACTCACACACTCCCTGGGACAGGAAGGGGAAATGGTCTTCCAGCAGGAAATGGTCTTCCTAGCAGTGAGTAGGACTGAAGTTCCCACCTGAGTACCTCACGCTGCATAACCTACTGACATCATGCCTCGAAATGGCTATTCATTACCTTATGTTTTTCCTCTTTTCTGCAGTTTGTTCCAGTCATTTTCTTGGCTTGGAATTTCCTTTCTGTATATCTCACTTCCAGTCTTCATTCACACCACTGTTCCTTTGGTGGCATCCCTGATCGGACCAGGAGATCCTGCACTGATTTTCCAGCCCATTCTTCACTTGAAGATCTTGTGGCAGGAATGTTGTCACTTCTCTTTGAATGTCCAACAGCAACCTTCTGCGTCATTTTCATATGCTGTCCATTCATGCTATAGTTATTGATAAAATATATATGGTTATGATAATTTAATGACAACCACCTGAAGATTACTTTGGGAGCTTACTTCATGTATCTGAAGGGCAGATCAAATAATTTCTAGTAATATACTTGATGAAAACTAGTAATGTTTTGCTGATAATGTGTTTGATACTTATTGCCAGTATTTCTCAGTTATTCTCATCATACTCAAGGGACAAAAATAATGTATCTTAAAATGTATTATATGTATTTTCTTGAAACTGACATATTCTTAAGTGGAGAATACACAACATAATGCAGATT
Source organism: Uropsilus gracilis (assembly GCA_004024945.1). Taxonomy (NCBI): domain Eukaryota; kingdom Metazoa; phylum Chordata; class Mammalia; order Eulipotyphla; family Talpidae; genus Uropsilus; species Uropsilus gracilis. Next base: position 11,786 of record PVHY01024510.1, read on the forward strand.
TCTTACCGTTTTTACACAGTGATTAATAGCAGAATTATAAGATAAGTAATTTGCTGAGTATATTAAGCAGACACCAAGCATTAATTCTAGACACACATTCAACAGGTATGGATTACCAGGCCAACCAATGTCAAGCACTGGAGACAGACAGACAGGAAATAAGATATATGCATATCTTCCTCTCTTGAGACCCATCTTAATTGAGTGAGAAAGACATCACATAAAAATCTATGCAATTGATTACTATTGGTATAGTAGGAATGGGAAGAATTATTAGGTGTTAGAGTATATGATAGTGGGATCATATACAAATATATATATACATATATACACACATATGTATATGAATGTATGTATGTATGCTTATATGTATATGATTCCACTATCATATACTCTAACACCTGATAATTCATTGCAATCATATAATGTATATATGTATATATACAGATATGTATATGTGCATGACATATATACACATCATATATACATACATTACATGTATGTATAGTTATATATATTATATCATTGTATCCCCTAGGGTTCTCCCACCACCCTATCACCAAAGATCCTCAAACTACTGAAAATTGAACTACTGTTCAATCAGTAATTCCACTGCTAGGAATCTACCCAAGGGACACCAAAACACTAATTCAAAAGGGTACCTGTACTCAGATGTTTATTACAGTACTATTTATATTAGCCAGGATTTGGAAACAACAGTAATGTTCCAAAACTGATGAACAGATAAAATACTTATTTTATCCTGTTTCTTGGAAGTTTGAGTTTGGTACTATCATTGGAATAAATAAATGAAGATGCTTTTCAATTTTACAAATAAAGATAAGGAAGAACACACTGTTGACTTTTAGAATTCATTTCATATCCCATATATATGATAACTATAATACAGTCTTTGAAAATAAAATGAAAATGTGGGGGCATGATTTAAGTGTTTCCTGTTGTGCTTTAAAGGTAAAATAATAACACATTCAAATTGCTAGTTCAAGGAACTTGTTATCAAGTACAAATATCAAAGATGAATATACTAAAAGGTGGTTTTAGAAAAGTCATTTGTTCTAACATTTTACTGTATAAATTTCTGTGGAGGCAGATGAAGAACTATCAGATGAAAAGCTAGTTTCAAGTGTTTAGAGCAAACATGTATTCAAAACATTGTATCAGGTCTCTATGGTTGATTTTGCTTTCTATGATGCTAACTTTAAAACAGATAAACATATGTTTCAAAGGATTATCTGCGTCTCTGCCCAACATGGAGTTAATGAACTCTCTTATTGAGGGAAGAGTCTTTTGGTGGATTTCTGAAGAGTAACATGCTGTAAATATCAAGGTGTAGCAAAAAGACATCTTCAGAAGAAACTTACTCAGAAACTTTCCATTTTAAATGTCTGCCCATTTCCTGTGACTCTTTTACCACTTAATGTGGTTTCTTGTTTAATTAACAACAACACAAATTTATTTTCTTTCACTTTTGGAGATAGATGTTCAAAGTTAGTTTTGCTGGGTAGAATTTCAGGTGTTTCTTGTTCTCAGTGTTTCTAGAGCTATGATTCATGGCCTCCTTTGTCTACAAGATCAAGAGCGTGTCATTATCCAAAGTCTCCATCTTCATGTTCTCCATTTCACGTCACTCTGTCTGTCTGAAATCTCTTTCTGAGTCTCTATTTTTAAGGGGAGGGAGGAACTTTTAAGATGAATTTCTTGAGCATACCATATGTAAGTGTGTGATCAATTTTCAACATTATCCCCTAATTTTCTAATCTGAAGACTTTAAAAATTTTCCTATTTTCAGAACATTAAAAAGTGATAGCAAATCTACCTCCCAAGTTTAGATATACCATTTAGTATGTGTCACTTAAGAGTGAACACTTTAGTAGACTTATCCAATGGTGACAAGCAATCAGCTATTTTTTTTTCTGATTTTTAACAAAACATCCATCATATATGGTACAGGAAGTTGAGCAGCTTCATGTTTTCCTTTAAAGATAATGAAGCAGTGACTGCATAGTACTGAGTGTGTCTGTCCTGCCTGCAAGTGAAAGCAAGTGGAAAATACATAGTTAATATATAGATTTGAAAAATCAACCATTATTCATCACAAAGGTTACTTTTATATTCATTTATACAACATAGTCCCTTTTATTGCCTGGATAATATGACAATATTACTTGGTAGTATTTTCTGACTTCCTTTGGTAAGATGCTTTTCATGACTTTTAGGAATTACCAGCATTACTCATGTCAATTTCCCCATCCCAGCATTCCTAACTTAACCACCTTTTCAAAAGCCCCTTTGCCTTAGAAGGCAGCGTTCACAGGTCCCAGGAACTAGATTGTGGACACCTGTTCCTGTGGGGGGATGCTTCCCATCCTACACCATCTTTTTGCTTCCTTGTATGATGCTGAGAGCTTTGTGAGCAGCCCAAATGCTAATTGCATCTTTATCTAAAGTGCAATTAATAATGTTTAATAGTTAATAACAATGTTTTCGAAAACTTCTTTGTATGAATGAACTCCCCCAAAGAAGCTTCTCTTGCCTCCCTCTGAAACAGCCCGTTCCTGCCTCTGTCAGTTGACTAACAGAGAAGTGCCCATTGCAAGGGCATTCACAAAGTGAGACTAGCAGCTACAATGTTTTCTTAAGTTTCTGCCATGGATTACAGCAGAATTCTAAGTTCTAGAATCTCTCTTCTTATTGCAAAGAGTTGATGCCTTTGTCAAGTGTGGCTCCTCTTTATCCATTTGCTTGAGAGTAGCAGAATGAGTGCATCAAGAATGAAGAAAAAAAAAACTCTAAAATTATTCATGCCAAACCAACCTTGACTACTTTCCAATACTAAAGAATTAGGTCATATTTGAAAAAAGAAAAGATTCCATTATTTTATAAGTACCCTTGATGTTTCCAATCAAAACGGTGAACTAGAATGAAATGATTATCCTGGAATAAGAAATTCATAGGGCAATTTGCACAAAGCAGACAGTGGTTTGGAACTTACCAAAAAAGCTGAGTAGATCAGCTTTTTCCCCTTAAAAGTGTGTGTTAGTTGTTATGGATTCAGCTCAGATAAAGAAAATCCAACATGGGTTTGCAAATACGAAGGAGAATTGTTTGTTTCTCCACTATGGTCCCGCATATCATATAATTTGGAAATCCAACAGCATTGTCCAGCATTCAGTCTTTCTGGTTTTGTGCTTTGCTGGCTTGACACGTCATCTTGATTTTGTAGTAAGTTCAGGCTGCTAAGCGTGCACAAAGAAGGAAGCTGAGATTCAGTGGATGGCGTTGTCTCCCCTGGGCTGGTACAAAGCCAACCCAGCTCATTGCCTATTCAATCCAGAAGGTCAGAATCAAGCGTTTGTGGGTTTGTTTATCCTGACTTCTGTGGGTGACTAACCACTGAGTCTTTTTAACCCATCTTTTTTTTTTTTTTTTGAGACTAGGTCTTGCTATTTGTCCGTGGAACCACCGCAGGCCCACGTTGCCTGAGGGGCCACGGACTCAAGCAATCCCCAGCCTCAGCTTCCCAGGTAGCTGGGATTACAGGCATGCGCCACCATGCCCAGCTATTTTTTGGGACTAGGTGTTGCCACGAGCGGGACTCGAACTGCGATCCCTAGCCCCAGCTGCTTCATAGGCTGAAGCTTACAGGCCCGAGCCATTTTGCCCAGCTTGGTTTTTTTTTTTTTTTTTAAATCATTGTTCTTATTTTAACATTAAGGAGTAGAAATTCTAGGTTGTTATATTAGAATCAAGGGAGGTTGTTTTTTTTTCTTCCATGATGTTGAGGTTGTTTACTTTTGAAATACACTATCTATAGCAAACTTTTCCACCAGGGATCCTCTAACATCACTTCAAATTAACAGACAGTTGTTGCTAGACTTGACATTGTATTTCCTAAGTGTCTCTCAACATTCAACTGGGATTCACAAGGAAGTCATGTACTTACTCCCTGCTTCTGTCTGTATCCAGTTAGCGTTTTGAGACACGTTTGTCTTATCCGCATACCCCCATTTTTCTATTCATAACCCAACACACTCATTTTATTTTTCCTTTCTGGGGGAGTTAGAGAACAATACACTATTTAATGATACAAGAGGTGGCAGGCACATCCTCTATGTGTCAAGCTAAGTGTGTTACTTGCTGCTGTGTAACAAATTCTCTTCGAAGGTTTACTGAATTAAAATAGCACAGTTATGTCCTCACAGTTTCTGAGTCAGGGATTTAGGCTTAGTCTAGCTGTGATGCAAACTTAGAATTCCTGACAGTGCTTGATCAAGTTGTCATCTCACTGCAGAACTAGATTGTGGAAGAATCTTTGAAATTCATCTGGGATTTACAGGGTCAGCTTCTTGCAGGTGTTGGGAGGAAAGCCTCAGCTTCTTCATAGTTATTGGCTTCTTGCTATTGGGGCATCTCCAAAATGACTTCTTGCTTTTTCAGCCAAAATGTTGAGGGTCTGCTAGAAAGATGAAGTCACTTCCTTATTTTTTGTCATCATGGAAGTGGCATTGCATCATCTGGCTGATTTGATGGGTTGAAAGAAGGTCACTAGACTAGGTCACACCCAAGGGATTATGGGGGCTAGGAGGGTGCATTTCAATTCTGACTCATCGGCCTTTTTTGCTGGTCCCTATAGACCAACAAGTTTATAAGGTATCCTAAATAACTGCAAGAAATAGGGGCTGTGGTTAGATTTTAGAGCAGACCTCCCATTAAATCAAAATCTAGGGCAAAGTCCATCAAATTCACAGCATTTTATCTTTTATTACTTCTTTCCTGAAAGAGTGTATTTTTAATCCTCAATGGGAGAGAGAACATAGGAACAGGCAATGGTGAATGTTCTGCTGTAACTGTGCCCAGGAGAGCTTGGTCTTCGGTTTCCTGTTTTTGCTGGCAATTGAAGAACTCAAGGAAATGTGAAACACAGGTTGAACCTTGAATTCAACAGGCCCTCACCCTATATCCCTATAAATACCCCTTTCTTTTGTTAATAAAATTATCTCATAGTTCATACCTCCATCTAATCCCCAGCTGTAGCTAAATAAATCTCTTCTCATAAATTCATTTCTCATACCTTACATCCAACAGCCAAAAGAACCTCATTGCCCATGCTCCTGAGCCCGATCTGTGCACCACCCCCCCTCTCTGCCCCCCCCAACACATATCCTCCATCACTCCTTCTATCTCTCTCACAGTTGGAAAAAGGCAGGTTTTATACTCATTGGCAAAACTTCTGGAATTATCCAAAACCAAGATATTGGAAACATATCTGGCTTCTGCACCCCATACTTCCTGGCAGCAGTCAATTTGTTCTAAAGAATTTTTGTAGAAGAATGGAGCCTGCAGAATCAATGCTTTCCCAAATAGCTTTCAATATGTTCACAAGCTAACACAGAGAAACAAAGAAACGTACATTTGTCATGGCCAAACCAACCATTTTGTAAGGAAGAAAACTTTCATTCCTTACATATTTCTACGCGCACCAGAAGAACTGAAAAGGTGCTATGATTATAGCATTTAATCAAGAACAAAGGGGTCTTGCCACCACCCAGAGCCCTCCCGCAGTCCTGCTGCCCCCACAACTGAAGCTCTGCTCTTGACTAAATGTGCAACCTTGAAAAAGTGACTACATCTTTCCCACCTTCAAGTCCTCACCACCTCTTCCCACTCTATCCCTTTTGCAAAATGAAAATGTAAACTTTTATGGTATGATTGTGTGGTTTAAGTGATTTTAAACTCACAAAAGCCCATAATAAAATACTTTGTGAATTCTGTTTTTATTTTATGCTGGGTACATTGAAATTCATGGCAGCGCACATTCATTATGGCATTATTCATACTCAGGGCTAGAGAAACCTGGAATCCCCCCTTCTCCTTGGGGAAGGGACAAGACGAAAACATAACACAGCAAATGAAGATTCAAGCAGGGGGCCAAAGAGGCATCAAAGCATTATCCAGCTGTTGGCTAATGGATGAAGATTCGAACCGGTAAAAGTTATCAACGAAATATTTATATTATAGACAAGAATGGTTTTGTTTTATCTGTTTGTTTGTTTATGTAGATGTTTCACATCTTTGCATTCCCCGGGGATCACCCACCACCTTCCCTCCCTGACCCTCCCCCAGTTGTGTTCTTTAGTTTTGTTGTTTACTTGTTTGGAGTTTTCCTCCTGGCCTTTTGCTTGTTTTTCCTATGTCCCATATAGCAGTGAAACCATTTGGTTTCTGCCTTTTCTGACTTGTTTCTGCTAATAACGATTTCTCCTAGGTCCATCCATGTTATCATAAATTCATCACATTTGTCATTTTTAATTGATGAATAATAATCCATTGTGTCTATATACCACATCTTTTTCATCGATTCATCTGTTTTGGGACACTTGGGCTGGTTCCATGTCCTTGCATTTATAAATAGTGGTGCAGCAAACATCAAGTACAGGTGTCTCTGTGTAAGTATTGAGGTCTCTTTGGGTAGATTCTCAGAAGAGCAATTGCTGGGTCAAATGGTAGTTCCGTTCTCATTGTTTGAGGGTCCTCCACACAGCTTTCCATAGTGGCTGGATCAGTTTGCATTCCCACCAGCAGTGTAAGAGTGTTGACAGGAAAGGTTTTAGAGGAAGAAAAGTAGTTAACTCTGGCCTTGAAAGAGAGGAGAGGAGACAGAGAAAATCCCAATTGTCTTCTCTCCAGTCTCTCACCCAACATGAAAACAAAGCAGACTTAGGGAGGAGTCGTAGTTCTAATGATCCACAGAGGGTGTGTGTGTGTGTGTGTGTGTGTGTGTGTGCATGCGCGTATGTGTGCAAGAACTTTTGAGCTGGGTTGTCTTTCTGGATTTGCGATTCTTTGACATGCTGGTGACTTAGTGGTTTCTGGTCTCCATGCTTGTGCATCTTCATGTTGTAGGGTTCACAGGAAGAGCTGATTTGGCGACAGCCATACCTCTGGGAAACTAGATCTACGAGTCTTGGGTCCTAATGATATAGTGGGATGATATAATGGAATGGTGATGGGAGCTGGGCATGTGGGACTAGTTCTAGATTCAGGAACAGAGCTTGAGGACCCTGCAGATTGCTGCCTTTGGATACTGATGACTTAACTCTCCAGGTGAGAGAGGATTCAGGGCTTTGGGGTGATTCCTGGTACAGAGATGGTGAACTTCTATTTGTTTGACTGCGGTTCTCTTGTAAGGACTTAAGGAATACCAATGGCTATATATAGATAATATTCTAAATTACCATGTTAAAATTCCTTTACTAAGCTTTGTTTCTCCTTTCTTCAGTCATTAGAGAATCAATGACTTATCAATGTTTTGAGTATTGTGGCTTTTTTTTTTAAGATATCAAATCTTTAGGGCAGAGAACAAAAGAGAATGCAATTCTAAAAGAAATAGAGAAACCTATTGAGAATTTCCAAACTAAAGTTAAATAATGTGACCTGAGTCTCAGAATGTTTTTGCTTTCTTTTTTTTTTTTTAAATTTATTTATTTATATATATTTCACATCGTTTCAGTCTGGGGGTCACCTACCACCTCCTCTTCCCACCCGCTCCAGCTAGTCCCCATTCTCCCCTTGTGCAGTTTCATTTGGTTGACCATATATTAGTGAAACCATTTGGTTTCTGTCCCTTTCTGTCTGGCTCGTTTCTGCTAGAATGATTTCTTCTAGGTACATCCAGGTTTCCATAAATTCATCAAATTTGTCATTTTTAATTGCTGAGTAATATTCCATTGTGTATATGTACCACATTTTTTTC
>PVHY01024511.1:0-19551 GCA_004024945.1 Uropsilus gracilis
CACCATCACCACCACCACCACCACCACCACCACCACCACCACCACCACCATCACCACCATCACCACCACCATCACCACCACCACCACCATCACCACCATCACCACCACCATCACCACTACCACCACCTCCCCATCACCATCACCACTACCACCTCCACAGGACTTTTGCAAATGCAGATCTCTATGCCTGGGTCACCCCTCCATCTTTTTTCAACAAGCTAACTCCTACTACAGCTTCATAACTGAGTCCAATCAGCCCTAGCCAGGTCCAGTTCTCTTATTACAGAGAGTCCTAACATTACAAACTCTTAGGGATTTTATCGGTTACAACGATATGTTCACCTTTGCTATGCTTTGCTTAGTACATTGTCACAGGAGGCCTTGCGACCCCATATTCGTGATATCTGCCAATGCCTGGCACATAGCAAATATCCCCAAAACATCTACTGAGTACATGAACGAGAAATGCCCATACCATTCACCACACCGTTGTCCTATTTCCCCCCGACATTAAAACATCTTTCTGGATTCTAAAGAATATTCCACTTCATGCCAGAAATTTTGTAGTCAACTTTAGGAGGAGCATAAGAAGTATCACCACTGGGCTTCAGTAATTCCCAAAGAAACAGGAGGTCCTCTTTATCAGGTAGGTCATGCTTGTGTTGCCATGGATATGATATGAAAGTGACATAAAACACAATCCTGCTGCAGAAGAAGCCATCTGTGGTGCTGACAATCAATTAGGTCTTATCACCACCCTAACCTTTGAGATTATTGTTGTCAACTAATATGGCTTTACTTCTCAATATCCCAAATGTTACTCTCAGTTTTTAAGCTTTAATCTCTGTGCTGGGATTCAACAAATACATACTGAACATTTTTGTTGTATGCAGGCACTGGGTTAGGTCTGGAGGCTGCATGCAGAGCAAGGGTCACTAGGTACTCAGTGTCGGATGGAGGGACAGCCAACATGGGTTGACAAGTCATGTCAGAGTCACAGGTGACCAACGCTGATAAGGAAAGAAGTCACATTCTATGAGAATGAGATTGTTCCCAAGATTTTAGCACGCACTTTGTGATCTAAACACCTCACTGGGATAGCTTACATCATTATTGCTCCCTGGTGTCAAATAGATTACAGTGTCTGCACTTGATGAAGGATTAAAGGATTTTATGTTTTAATGTCAAGGTCTCCCATAAGGATTTACATGTATTCACTTCCCCGGATTAAATGAAAGGCTAGGCAAAAGATGAGGTATATCTTTTCTAAGGAATCATGATAATTCCCCCAAATCTTCATTGTCAGGTTTGATGAACCCCAAAGAACCAAAGCACCTTGTAGCTCCAAAAGCATCAGTTTCATGCCAAGAAATGTTTTGACCGGTCTTAGTGACAAGTAAAGTGAGGCACAGTCAAGGCGTATCATTGGAGAGATGGCGAATTATGCAAAGATTGAGGCAAGACTCTCTTGATAACCATTAGAAACCTTAAGGCAGCTTCAAACTTCAAACTACTGAAAATGGAACTACCATTTGACCCAGCAATCCCACTACTGGGAGTCTACCCAAAGGATAGATTCAAAAGAACACTTGTACTTGCAGATTTACTGCAGCAGTATTTACAATCGCAAGGACATAGAAACTACCCAAATGCCCTAGAACTGATGAATGGTTGAAAATGATGCGGTATATTTACAAAATGGAACATTATTCATCAATCAAAGAAGACAAACGTATGTCATTTGCAGCAACATGGATGGAGCTAGAAGGAATCGTGTTACTGAAAATAAGTCAGAAAGAAAAAGGGAAATACAGGATGGTCTCACTTATAGGAGAGATACAGGGAAGACAAACAAATGGACAAGACAATTTAAAACTGCCAACGGAACTGAAGCATAAAGAGAGGGGGAGGAAGATGAAAATGGGGGAGGGATGGGCACAAGAGATCAAGATGCTTCATGGGTGATCAGATGACGGGAGAAACCCAGGGTAGACAATGATGTGAAAAAAAATGTGTGCATATATGTGTGTATATACGTGAGCATATATGCACGTGTGTACGTGCACACACACGACGGTGCATATACGAGCACACATGTGCATACACGTACACGTGCAGATGCATGTATAAGTTCACATGTGTGTGCATGTGTATGTGTGTGCATGCATGTATAGATGTGCGCACGTGTATATGTGTATATATGTGAGTATGTGTATGTGCGTATATATGTGCATGTGCATATAGGTATATGCCTGCATGTATATATGCATGTATATGTAGGTACATGTATGTAGATAGATGTGCGTGTATATGCATATGTACACATATGTGTTGCGTGCAGACAAATTAAAATTTTAGATAAAAAGAAACCTTAGTGTCCAGAGAGCATGTGGAGCACTGCTGGCCCTCAGCATCCATGTTTGCTGGATGCTGAGGAAGTGAGCCGATGAAGACTGCAGTGAGTGGAGCTCAGGGACAGACTCACAAAGCAGATGGCCCACCATCAAGAGGAAAGGCCCCTGAGAAAGGGCACGAGGAATAGGAGCCCTGCATCCCCACTCGAGGAGGGGGTCAGGTCGCTGGGGGGCCCTCCGGCACACACAGTCAGTGGCCTCAACCCAGGGCGAAGGCCCAGCCGACAGGCCCCACCAGAGAACAGTCAGCAGAAGGATCATTCTTGTGCTTATGCTCCAGAACAAACAAGCTAATTGCATCTTTGTCTTTAACCTAACAAATCATAGCTTGATTACAGGTCATTAGTGACCATTAATACACGAAGCGGTTGGCATTCCACTGAATTACACCGTCTCGCCTTTTCCACTAGCTCAATCAAGCTTCACCGGGCAAAGCCCCCTTACGGGGCCTCAAGCGGGACTTAAACAAACGAACAATTAGCCTCTGGAATTGAACTGTGATGCAGAAGAATTCATTATTTTGGTTCACTGTTGTCTGCCCTACAGAAGCAGCCACTCTCTGCACGGGGGACTCACTCTTGTGCCCGTCAGGACGCCTGTGCGGGTCTCGGAACCTGCTCGATTATCCCCAGGGACTGGTGTGCTGCCTGACAGAGCGGCCCTGCGCAGGACCTATGACACGAACGGCCCTCCATCCGTGGCACAGTGGCTGAGCGGCATCCAGGGGAATGCACGGAGGTGGCCGGAAATACTGAGGGTCTAGCTGGTCCCAAAACACTGAGATGGGTGCAGAGAGTGTAGACTCAGCTCAACGGGGTGACTCCACATTTTCTGAAGTCCATTTGGAGCTTCGACTCACCCACCCGGATTCTGGAGATGCGCTGGGTAATTGCCAAGCAGCCACATAATTCCGTGCTGGGCAGCCATGGAGGAACGTGAGTGAGTAACAGACACCAATGATCTCAGAGGTGTCTGAGGACCTCTGAGTCCTCAACCCAGCACCGCCCTCGGGAGCGGTCCACGATCCCTCTTGTCCAGCGTGTTGTTGCTCCCAGAACTATCCCTCTGGGAACGCCGCTTGACGACTGACACACGGAGGCCACAGCATCAGGGGAGTTGCAGACAGGACAGGAGACAGGAGCCATGTTCCTCCAGAACAGTTCTTTTACATCGACTTTGCAGCCCAGCAGAGGACTCATGCCTCAAGTCAACGTGTCATGGAGCTGTCATGTCATGTCATGGTCATACGGAGCTGAAGGAGGTTAAGATTTCCTTCCAACAAGACACTATCTATCAGCCCTGAGAAGATGGCAGAATATGAATAGTCTAGTAATGGTGGAAGACGTAGACGCTAGAGCCAACTTCTGTTGAAATCCTGGCTTCTCTATTTACTCACGGCGCGACCTTGAGCAAATGACTTAACCTCTCTCAACTTCATCTTTCTCATTTGTTAAAAAGAGCGAATAATGGCCCCCACCTCCAAGGTGGTGATACGTCTCGAGCAGGTAATGGAGGCAAGGAAAGTGGTTACAACCCTGCCTGGCACACAATACATTCTCAATAAACATTCAGTGCTACAGCTTGTCTCTTTCTCCTCCTTCACCTCACCACCAGCACCACCTACCACTGCCACCACCATCATGCTCACAGGTAGCTGCGGAAACTCCATCTCTATGCTCGACTTTTCCCTGAGAACACCCAACTGCTCAATAGCTCAGGGAGGGTAACTCATTACCTTCTGATGGTACCATCCTCCCTTCCTCCCACCTCGCTTCCCTCCATCTGTATCCCCCACATCCTTGGGGTCCCATCTCCTTCTACTTGAGTCTTCCTTTGCACCCTCGTGTCATCGCAGAGTCCCTCGTCAGTTCCCCATGACCCCCGACAGGCTCAGAGGAGGTGCTCAACAATATGGAACACGGATCGTGTAAATGAACGTCAGACCCTTTTCATGCCATGTGCGTCATATGAAAGCAATGTTCCTGGGTGGAACATCGCTCGCAACATCCAAGCCAGACACACATGGATTCATGCCTGAGACGAAATATTAGTGAACGAAATAATCTCATGTTGAAAACGCAAGTCCAGCTTAACGGAGACGGTCGATTCCATTTCCAAAGGTAACAGCTGGGTTTGTGAAATGACCACCCTGAAGCAGCCTCACACCACACTGGCGCACGCACCTCTGTGCTCTATATGGACGGAGCTCTGTGTGCTTGCTTCGTCACCAGACCCTGAGGACTTTGGGAAGGGCACTTTCTGTGTCCTCTGAAAGGTCTTCTGGAAACATTTGGACTTGACGAGGCACAGTGTTGAGCAGGAGCTCATCGCTGCTATTCTTCCTAAAACAAGACACGCTTCAACTCCGAGTCTGAAGCATCTCTCACTTGGAGCTTTAAAAAAAAGTACTTTATGAATATATAGATTTCCCATCTTTGTAATCCCTGGGGTTCACCCCACCACCCTCACTTGGAGCTTTTAAGAATTTTGAGTCTGACCTGACACAGATCGGAACACAAGACCCACTAACAAAATACTCAACCCTCCCTCTCTTCCCTGCTGGGACGTGGTATAGGAGGTACTGAAGCTGGAAGCTTGGGGGAAATCCACTCAGACTCTCGAGGGTCCTCTTATGAAAGTCCTGTCTCAGGGGCAGCGGGAATGAAACCCAGACCCCCAACCAATTCCATGTAAGAGTCCAGAGAAATGTTCCTCAGTTAGTAGGAATAAAAATGAGGGATGTCAAGTTGCCGTAGGCCAGAAAGAAAAATGAAAACTTTTTACAGCAAGGGAAAAACCTGAACTCCCTCTTGTATCACAGACTCGCCAAGGGTCCTTGTTTTCTAACAAATCCTGCTTTCTGACAAGCCCATATTTTAAAAAGTACATTATGAAATATAACCTGAAGAGAGTCCATGTAAACTTATGAGTGCCCGTGGGGCACCAAGGCTGGACACATCTTTACCCCTACATTAGTGGAGGTTATCTATATATAACACACACACAGACACACACAAACGTCTGTTCTTTGTTGTCTTCTTTTAAGTCTTTGATCACCATTTCAATTTTCATTTCCCTATGAAAAATGCTTAAGTGGAACTTTTTCTTCCCCACTCATTTTTTGGTTACATCTTTGTGTGATTACTAAACAGCAAGATGGTGATCCGTTTGCCAGTCAGCTTTGTCACACTTACAAATATGCCCACCCGACAGTGATGTCTGTTAAGAGCCCACCCGGCAGTGATGTCTGTGAATTTTCTTTATAGTTAGAAAGCAAAAGCTCACAAAGGTGAAGTATTAAGTTAGCCCGAGCAGCTCTCACTGCGACTGTTCATGTATTTGGGATCCAATGTCCAAGAAAAGTGTCCAACATTCAACTCTCTAGATATGCTGATTTGTGATGCTTATGAATCCTATTTTCCTTCTATGAAAGAAATGGCAACGGTGGTAGAATTTTAGCACTCATTCGTTAAATAGCAAACCAAACTGTCTCAGAGTTGACTTGTTGGGCAATTGAAACTTTATCAGAAACTCTTTTAATTTAGGGTCCCCCAATTTCATTTTCCTACGTCAGTCTTTTCTGAATGTCTTACTGTTTGATCTACCTCAGAGCTCATATGTGCCTCTGATACACACTCCACCTCAAAGAAGGCTCCCTGGGGATTCTTTTGTACAAAATTCTGTCTTTCCAGTGTTCCAAGGTACAGCTGGATATGGAGGTTGTAGGGCTAAATGTCCTCCCCACAATTTTAAGAAATGGATAAACACAAGTTAGTAGACATCTTCATGGTAACTGTAGGATTACTTAGGAGCTAACTGAAAAGACTAAATATTTAACACAGCCAAGAGGTTACTGTTTTTCCTATTTAGCAATGACTAGGACTGCTTTCTAATTCAAAAGAACGGATTTAGTGAGACCCTTCATCTTTACTTGTCTGTATCGTCTCTTTGCCTCCAGATCCCCAGCCAACCCTCCATCTTTTATTTCTTTCATTTTTGTTTTTTGTAGAACAGTTAACGTACCTGTCTGGGTCCCTGTTTATCTTATCTATTTATCTTATACACCTACCTAGCACCCAGCAAGTCTAATCTTACATAGTCTAATCTCTCCTTGCATTCTCATAACCAGTCTTTACCTATGCTCACCATCACATTTTAGAATATGTTCTTGTTTCTTGAAACAGTAAGTGGAATAAGCCCGATTACCCTTTCTTTTCAAAATGTGAATTTATTTTGGTTCCATAGTTCAACGCTGAACCAACTGGAACGAGTCAACACTTCCGTATGGCTGTTTTCTTAGGAACAGTAGGTAGAAATAATCATACCAATACCTTTGTTTCCATAGGTGCTTTCATCTGGATAATTCATGCTTCATTATTGTGCCACTAGTCTCTGTCTCGGGTTCTCCCTTGGCTCCTGTGACAAACGCAGGGTTCAGATCCAGACTCTAGGAGGTAGTGGTGCTTCAACTCTGGTAACACAGAGATCCCTTCACACACCCTGAGTCCCAGCCTCCCGTGCAGAACTGCCTGTCAGACACAGGCAAACACGGAGACCCAGGTGCCACCATCCAGGCTTCTCAGCAGGAAGTGGCTGATGGTGTGGGGTGGCCAGGGACATGGGTGGCCATGGGTGTCTCAGGTCTGCTCGAACCACAGGGGGAGCGTGAACTGGGAACCCTTAGAAGCAAACTTGGAGGCCCCACTCCTCGTTTGCGACAAACTCTGGGGAAAGCCCCAACACTTCAGGTGAGTCTAATGCACCTGCATGGTTGGAAGCAGCTGCCAGCGAGTTTTGAGAGAGACTGGGGTTCAGGAAGCTGGCTTCACCGGGCTAAGGAGACGTTAGGTACAAAGAACACCAGCTTTTGAGGCCAGGTTTCACGGGGCAGAGCTGAGGAACCCTGGGTAATAGAATTAGATGCTGCTCCGGTTCAGCACTTTTAGGCAACTTGGGCTACTCAGAAAGGGAAGCAGGTCTTCTCGCTGATGCCGAGGGGCTCCCTCTCTCTGGAAGCTTTCAGAGGTATGTGTAAGTTTGACTCCGGGTGAATCTATGAGTTGTCTCTGAGTAAGATAATACAAGAAGCACGACACATAAAGAAAACATTTTTTTTAAGTCCAAAAGCTAATTCTTAAGAGGAAACTTCAAATAGCACTAAAATAGAGAGGGCTCATCGACTGTCGTTCATTTTTAAAAATAAATCAAAGTGATTACCTTGAACAACTAGCCTAGGGGTGGTGCATAGAGCAGGTACCGGATCTGAGTTTCCAGATGCTTCCGTTTGTATTCAGAAAAGGGCAGTCATGAGCTTAGACACAATCTCCCAGTCATTATTACATGAGATTGTATTTGTTCTTTGACTCGCCAGCAGTGGAGCTGACAGCCTGTCAAAGATGAAGGCTTGTGCATGAAGTTAGTTTCCTCTGTTTTGTAATCAGTAACAACTTCCGAGTGTGCTTCTTATTATGTCTTAGGGTGACCAAGACTTTCATTAACATCAATGAAAACACAACCTAACACCATGTGGCAGAGTCTGCACTGGGACTATCATACAGTCATATTTAATACACCAACCTCAGGAAGCTAAGCGTGCAATCCTCATTCTGTAGTGAAGGCACCTGGGCTGACAGAGGTTAAATAATTTACCCAAGTCACAGAACTAGCAAGTGGTAGAGCAGATACCTTCTCGAGACGAACACAACGATCTCAAAGACTGTACACTTTTCAGTATAGCCTTGAATGCTAAGATTTGCAGAAAAAATGTAGAGTCCAGTGTAAATGACACCTCCAACAACCCAAGGCTTCTAGAAATACTAAAGCAAGCAAATAACACTTGCTGAGAATGTTCAGTCTCTGTCAGGTGCCGAACTAGCCTCTATACAACCACTATGTTACTTAGCCCTTACTGTATGCATAGAAAGTCACTGCTATTGTCTCTTACCTATGGTCAATTACAAGTGGAGGATTTAAGTCAAAATCCCATCTACTTATTAAAGATTTCACTGCTACATAATTCAATAGAAATGAAGCAAAAGACATAGAGAGTACGTGAAACCACTCAGTAAATGTAGCTTCCATAGGCTTAGATTAATGTTTTCAGGCATAAGAATGGTGCTGCTATTAATCCATTGTCTTTCCTGTTCATTTTCTTATTTGTTCCAAATGGGAGATAATTTGCAAGATTAGGTATTTGGGTACAATATGCAGTTGTGAAGTTGAACTTAGTCCACAGTTTCTATATATCCTTATAATCAAGTCCTCTCTCTTCGAGGCTTTTATCACTCGCCATGAGTTTTCCCCAGAGATTCCTCATTGCATCAATAACAATGATTGGTCATAGGAATAAGGACTACCCAACACCTGTACCCACCCCAGTGATCACAG
This sequence comes from Uropsilus gracilis, assembly GCA_004024945.1. Lineage (NCBI taxonomy): Eukaryota > Metazoa > Chordata > Mammalia > Eulipotyphla > Talpidae > Uropsilus > Uropsilus gracilis. Next base: position 8,802 of record PVHY01024511.1, read on the forward strand.
GACTAAGATACGCAACATTACTCTATTCAGGGAATCTGTGCTTAAGGATACTGAGAACCAACATCTTATGATGGCAGCAAGAATAGCATTTTCTTGATGGCAAGATTTGATCTAGTTAGGAGTTCAGTGAAAGATGATTTACTTATTGTTCTGATGTCACGGATAGAGCACCATTTTAGGAATCACAATCTTTGGCACTCATCTTGTCTGTACAAACCAGCCACATGATCATGGGCTGATGGGTTGATTAACTCCACCAGGCCTTAGTTTCTCACTGAGTAACTTAAAAGTGATAAGGAAGCAAAACTTCTTCTAATGTGTGCATCTTAGATAGGAGCTATGAAAATGCTTTGGAGAAAGAGAAAGCCCTTTTCCAAGATGGTATTTTACATCGCTCCTTCCTTTTACATCACTCTTTCATTGCCTAACATTTGGATGCAAGCATATTAACTTGATTTAGTCAAGCTGATGTACTATAACTAAACTAAAAGGTAAGCAGAAAGGGCGGGGGGTGGGGATAGGTGGGTTTAAAATGGATCCCAAAACATCCAAGTTGCTGTATGCTGTTGTTTTGACAAATTTAAGAGATTCCTTTCCAGTGGCCTTACTTCCCTGCAAGCCTATACCCCATAATCAGTGAATGTCAGGATGAGCCTGAGAAGCCTGTACAAGCCAAAAGTCACGAAATGGTGCAGATCCTCTTGGTAGCTCAACAAAGGGGATTCAATATACTCCAAGATGCCTGGATAAGTTCCCATTCATATTCCAAGGTGCCAAGTTATTTTCCCTTGCATGCCTACATTAGAAAGTAGAATCTGACCTACATGTAGATGTGCAGTGAAAGGAGGTAGTGTGAAGGACATTTTTATGCAGAGTGAAAAAGAAATTCCATCTGGAGTTAAACTTGGAGAGATGAATAAAAGATAGTTTTTAGTACTATTGACTGTTTTTGCATCTTACATTTTACTTGTACATTATATAACTGAGGGCTTCAAGAGTAAAGATGTGGAAACCAGGGAAACAATTTCTCCACTGCTTTTACATTTATCTTGGGCTACGGTTCCCTTCAAGGTAACTGATGGATTAAAATGTCCCTCTGATAGGCCAGTATTCTACTCTTTTCCTATTAGCGTTCTTTTCTTGGACTATTTTGTAGTTTGACACAAACAGGTCAAACAAAAGATCCTAAGTGTAAATTTTCCTCGGGCCTGTATTTAGAAAAGCAGATTCATTCTTGCAAGTCACGACTTGTGGGACGATGAAGCTAATTTCTCGATGAGTCTCTCAAATGCTGGTTCCAGATCCTCTTGCCAAGTTTACTTTTGGAGTACCAGAGGCAGAGGGCATAACTGCTGCTTCAGTCACGGTGGTCGGGAAGGAAAGCAACGCTTCTCAGACACAAAACATCCTAGTTTCCAAAGCCAAGATCATTGCAAGCATGAACCGTGGCACCTTCCTGCCTCAGTTCCCTGATCAGACAGACACAGGCCTCTGCTCTGCTCTGTCACCAAGGGTCACCCACCTTACACTATACTTGACCAGCGCCACCACTCGCAGACCTCTGGTCGGTATGGCTGTCACTAATCCCAGGATTAAACATTTGTGGACTAGAGCTGGCAAAACATTCCAGAAATTCCTTCAGGGTAATTAAAACCACTTTCTGTGTCAATAAAAACAGATTGTGAGATCCTTCACACGCAGAGGGATGGCTCTGACCAGCCGGCTCTGGGACACTTTATCTTAGATGGCTTTTCCATCATTGCAATTGATTTTTCCTGACTCATCCAGACCACCCTCAGTTCCCTTATGAAATGGGTGACTGAGGTCAGAGCTATCGTCTTACCTTTATTATTTTAGCAGACACAGGCCCAAAGGGGCTCTGAATCTGTGGGCCAAACTCATTGTCAGAGTCCTTTCATCCAAGCCTAGAGTAAGAGAGCTTGAAAGTGATTCTTATTACACAAATAAGACAGTTACTAATGTCCACTTACCACTACCCTTGCAGCGATCAAACTGATTTTCATTGGGAGGATTGTTAATATGACTTCAAAGGAAAAGGAAGAATTCAAGTGAATATTTACTACATGGATATCCAGAAACTTGGTCTTTGCACATAACAGACATGAATTATTTTTCACAGTAATGACAGCATTTTCAAATGACAGTATTATGCAAATAATATATGTATTTAAAAATTGTCACATTATAGAAAATAGTAACAAGCAACAAGAAGTGCTGGCGGTGGGGATGTGGAGAGAAAGGAAGACTCTTACACTGCTGATATAAACTGGTCCAGCCACTATGGAAAGCTGTGTGGAGGACCCTCAAACTAGTGAACATGGAACTACCATTTGACCCAGCAGTCGCTCTTCTGGGAATCTACCCAAAGGAGACCTCAATCCTTAGACAAAGGGACATCTGTGCCCGGGTGTTTACTGCATCACTATTTATAATTGTAAGGACATGGAAAAAACCCAAATGTTTCAAAACAGATGAATGGATGAAAAAGCTGTGGTCTATATACACAATGGAATATTACTCATTGGATAAAAATGACAAATTTAATGATTTTATGATAACATCAATGTACTTAGAAGAAATCATATTAGCAGAAACAAGTCAGAAAGAAAAAGACAGAAACCAAATGGTTTCACTAATATATGGGATATAGGGAAAAAATAAACAAAAGTCATGAGGAAAAGTCCAAACAAGCTAACAACCAAATTAAAGTACACAGCTGGGGGTAGGGGGAGATGAGAGGGAGTGGTCAGGGAGAGAAGGAGGTGGTGATCCCTGGGGAAAACAAAGATATGAAATGTATATATACATGAATAAATTAATTTAAAAATGATAATCACATAGTAGATGATGAAAAATATGTGATAACTGTACAAACTATGCCTTTGAAAACTTCTTTTTTAAGTTTTGTCCATTGAAGACCAACACTTGTATTAATAAAACATCTGAAAATGTTTTTTAAAAAAAAGAAAAGAAAGTAAGAAGGTAAGTGGCAAAAATTGCTTCAAATATTATCAGCTTGAAATTTTATCAGCTTGAAACAATCCCCATTCTAGTGGTCATTCTTTCCTTTTATGGAATTCTTTGGATCAAGGATATAGCTACATTTAATTTAAAATAACTGTTGTTCACTTTACTGCTCCACCTGTAGCCAATGTTAATACATTATAAATTCTTCAAAATGATATTATGATACACCGACTCGTACAGCATGAATGAGATTTTCGTTGCTTGATCAAGACTTGCTGAATAGGTAAAGCGTCAAATGAAAGTGCAAACACATAAAAAATAAACGAATGAAAGAGTAAATCACAGCCTATGCTCTTAATTAGCTGATTCAGCTTCCAAGTGACCGCAAAAGTCATTTAACACATCTACTGATACCTTCCCTGTATCTCTGAGTTCTGGTGAGGTAGGAACACCTGCCTGAAACATGTCTAGAAGGATCTACAAGTTGAAACTCCTGAGAAAAGAAGCATGACTGACCATTATCTGAACTAGAGACATTATCAGTCTCCTCAGACTCAAGTTAGGCAGCATTTACTTAGCGCCATGTGCCATCCACCACACTGTCCTTGCAGATAAGCCTAGAGATGCTAGCATGATTTGCCTTTCAGGGGGTTCTTTCTAGCAAGACATCTCTTCTTTCTGTCTCCTCCTGGTAGCTGACCGGACCTCGGTTTTCAAAGTCAGAAAATAAGGACAAATGTCACGGAGTTGCTATGCAGAAAGGGCTGGAGGGATTCAGAGGGAACATTCATGGGAGAATGTGAGCTTGTAGCTCCCAGAGGAAGGGGAACAGGGTCCCCAGGGAGGGAGATGGGTGTGCCTCGGAACCGAGACACAGGCCAAATGCACCGGGATGGTTTGAAGATCCATGATGGCAGACCCGGGAGATGAAGGGCCAGGCAGGCGGCATCGAGACTTATAAGCACCAGAGATATACAGAGCAGACGAATCTGCGACAGGGACCACTCTCGACCTTAACAGCGTGTGCCACTCTCTGGATGCAGGCCAAACACCTACACGAGTGGCTCAAAGGCCATCAGCTTGTCAAGTGACTGGAAAAAGAAAAAAAATTCTGGCCTGCACCACGGGCTCCAATTCAAGATTCTCAGACTTCTGGGGAAAATTCTGCTCAGAAAATTTCCATCTCAAATTGTGCTGAGGAAGCTGGGGGCTGAGCGAGCATGTTGGCCGCGGGAGCTGGAGAATCGTGGTGCTCTTGCATTTTTGCACTTCCTCATGGGGCACAGAGTTCTCGGTGCCACAGAGACCTTAGCAAGGTTTAGGTGTGGGAGCCTGAAGGGACCAGAGGACCCGGGGGGAAATGCACCTTGTTCACAGATGTCACCGCCCCCAAACTTCCCCACTATGTCCTGGGGAGTGAGCAGAGGGATCTGGCTTCCCAGCACAGTTGCCAAGGCTTGTGCAGACTAACCCTGCAGCGTGGGAGTAGGGAGTAGGGCTGGGGATCAGTCACTGCAGGAGACATCAGGTGGGAGCATGAGCTGTTCCCTTGTCTTCTCAGTCCAGGATTCCAGGGCAGCTCTTCTCCCTTCTGTGTCCTCATCTGCTTTGAAATCAGGGCTTTAAACCAGGATCCTGATGCAGCCTGGAAGAAAGGCTCCACGGCTCTGTGCCTCTCTGCCCGAGCACCTCTCACCCTAAGACGCCTGCCTGGGCTTCCTGATGAGATAGGTTGGAAGAGACAGAGATTTCACTGCAATGAGCCCCAGTAGTCATCAGAACTTGCTGTTTCTATCAACTGCTTTAACACTCTCAGTCCTCAGAGGAGGCAGCTGGGTCTTTACTAAGGCCCACGAATCCCTAGCCATTCAGTTGTCCAGCTCTCTCTTCACGCGCCTATACACCTTCCAACACATCGTTTCTGTTACACATCGTAAACACTTAAGTCGTTATCTAGGTTTCAACTTTTGAGACTCCAGAATCATTCTACATGAAAAGGTCTCCAAGAACTTAGGTCTTCTTACTTTAATGGCTTCAGAAGCAGAAAAATGCCCCAAACACTTATGCAAAATGGACCAAGACTTTACATTGACTCCTAACTGTAATCCCCAATCACAGCTGAAACGTAGGCTCAATCTATTAGAAAAGGAACTACAAAGCACTCACTACAAATACAACCCAAGTTATAGCTCATAACACTTGTGCTTTAATTTCTAGCAAATACTGCCATTTTTTGGTGAAAGCTAGAAACATCTGGAAGTCTTAAGTCAACGTAGTTTCCCCAGATTTCCCTGGGTTCAGATCACATTCAACCACATGTAGAATTAACTCAGCAAAGTTAACGTAGCTTTCAGAAATGTCAAATTTGAACCTCGCAAGTGGTTAGCTCATTAAACAAATACACTGGGTCAATCATTCCCAGAAGTTATCTACTCACTAGTCTGAGGAAAATTAACATTTCTGGGTCACTAGCTTCCATACACTTATCTGCAAATGATGCCAAGGAACCATGAAAGTCACTTTATTTAATGCAGTTGGGCAACGAAGTCCCAGAGAACCAGCTACTCACCCATGCAGTTAATGGCGGTGGCTGAGCATTGAACTGGTCTCTCATGTCAGAAAGGGAAAAAGTACCAAGGGCTTTGGGGCATGGGAATGAGATGAGAGCCATGGCGCCAAATGAAAACCCACTGGCTCTGTCTTCATGAAAACCTAAGTTTCCTGGGATGAACTCAAACACTCTGAAAAGCTGTGACGATGACAGGCAAAATAGGGCCAGAGCAAAGGCAGGAAAGAGCCGTGGTGCTGGCGAACGTATTCCTAGATGAAGGTTTTTGAGGAGACAATTGTCTTGAAACTGAATTGTGCATACCTAGTGCTCCAGTCAGCTTGACTCTAGAAACTCATAGAAACTCTAGTAACCAAAGATCTGACAGAGGTCCGTATAACTATCATACAACTATGATAAGAAATAGTGTAAATAAGCTAAACTTCCAGTCTTAGGTACAAGCTAAAGTTTTGGTTTAACTGTGAGATGCTACCGAAAAGTGTTTACAGTAGCGTGTATCTGACAAAAACAAACAAAAGATAGGATACCACTGTACATCTAAGTGTAGCTTTCACCCAGTACTCTGTCTCTCGGTCACGTGCACAGACAACCTGGACCAAGATACATCAAAAATATGATTATGGGTTAGCCTAGCGGGAAATTTGATTTTCTTTTGTGTTTATTTGACTCCAGTAGAATATAAACTCCATGAGAGTAGGGTGCGTGAGTCTTTAATGAAACTGGGTATCTGGGTTTTAGTGGCTTTTCTTTCTGCATGCCTCGATGTCATCATTTTAGCATGATGACTAAGTGACCAGCCTGAGCACACCACCTAGATCGGGTGTGGCTACGTGTGATGAAACCAGAGACCACCAGCACAGACTCACGCGCCTGTCCGCATTTTGAGAACAGCATCATCTGCCCAAACAGATAAAGGTGCTTGAGAACAAGAACTCACACTCACCGCCCTCCCCAGCACAGGCCAGGCAGCATCTGGCAAGAAACACAAGGACTTCTGTCTGGATTGATGGAGGCTTTCCCGCCTTGAACACAGTGGAAGAAACTGGAGCTGTCCTGATGTCTGCACGGCCCCAAGTCATGCGGGCTGGTAAGCCCTCCGTGGGGTGCACGAGAGCCAAGAGAAGCGCCGTGGTGCCCATCAGGCTGTCACAGAGCTCAGCCTCGCGACTGGCACACGCACCTCCCTGTCAGTGCGGCAAGATGAGCAGCGCCCGGCTCACCAGATGGCTGCTTGTTCCACCAGCCACCTTTGCTGCAGCCCTGACTCACGCCAGCCCAGCCTCCCGCAGCCAGGCTGGAAGGCGGCTCCTGCCAGCAACTTGGCCAAATGGCACCTCCAAAGTCCTGGACTGCCCAGGCAGACTGGCTCCTCCATCTGCAGCAGCTCTTGGCAAAAAGAGGCCTCCGGTCCTGGCTCCGCCTCTTTGGCTGCACCAGCTCCGTCTTGCCAGAAGGCTGATCTGCCCCAGCAGTCGGTCTGGCCAGGTCCAGAGCTCTGGGGCCACCCAAAGCCTACGCCTGCACCCCCAGGCCCCCCGCTGAGCCCATGAGAACATACCAAGGAGACCAGGTGATCACTTCACGCATCCCAGACACTTGAGCCAGAGAGTGTACGGGGAGCACCCCCACTCCCCCGTCCGCAACCTCGTTCTCGTAGATGAGGAAACTGGGTCCCAGCGAGCAGAAGTGACAATGACAGTGGCAGGACTGGGAATGACACTCAGGCCTTCCGATGATTTCCCTTCTATTTAGTTCCAAAGTCTTGAGAAAAACTGGATCGTTTGTGTGGGACTGATTCCTTTAGAAACTGAGTCTCTTTCCCCGGTCAACATGACCGACTTTCACTTAAACCGGTGTATCCCAACACGATGCTGAGATGCCCTACGGCAGAGTCGAGGGCGATGGGCTGGTCCTTAGAACTCAGGCAGACCTGAGGCTACCCTGATGGCTGGAAACCTGGAAGCAGTAGTAATCTCGCTCTACTTCACTGTTCACGTGGAGCTGCATCAAGACGATGTAAACCTGGAGGCTGTGAAGATGAAAGGGCGCACGCATTTGAAGGCCCAAAGCCTCGCCCTGGCACAGAGTAGCCCTTCCACCAGCGTCAGCTGTCAACGCTACTTTTCACCACCCGCGAAACCCACAGCGACTTTGGAACACACAGCGCGGGCACGTACGACTGGGTATCGCCAAGAGCTTCCACTTCCTGCGTTCAAACTCAAGAGGCACAGTGACCTTTCCAACTTGACGGAGAGACTACATGCAGGCCCAGCGACTGCTTGCTGCCTTCTGCGAGGAAATGGCAAGCAGATCGGGGCGTTACAGATGGCGGAATCAGGTAGGAAAACACTCGGACGAAAGCAAATGAACAGGGATAATGACTGCAGCACCTTATGTAACATAGAAAGCTGGAAACGGTTTCGTCTGCACCCACAGGGGAACAGCTAGAGAACTGCCAAGTAACCGCAGCACGTCGTCCGACGGGGTGCGGCGCGGCCGGCAGGAAGAAGAAGACAGATGAGGGTGTCGGTCACCGAAGGAGCTTTCAGATTCATGGTTCGGTGGGAGAACAAGCAAAGGGCAAAGGGAACGAGCAGCGTGTGCTCATGTATGCAAACAAACACCCCCTCTCCCGGTGGTCTACCTGCACGTGCAGATGCAGAGGAATGAAAACGCAAGGGACGATGGCTCCGGGGCAGCATCCCCAATGTTGACAGCGGCCACTCTTGGGAGGGGCGGGAGGGCGGGGGAGTCGTGCTTTGCTTTGTCTGCTCCCTCAAGGCCTGGGTCCCTTCCGGGGGGTGCTGCTGTACGCTCAATAAGGAGCTCAAGTCCGCCAGGAATGAGCAGAGCAACAGCGCGGTGAGGCAGGGGCCGCATTTGATGGTCCTGCCCCGAGCAGACCCCTGCCAAGTCCCACGATCCACTGCCACCTCGCCTGCTTCCCTCTGGGCTTCCCTCTTTGACGAAGCCTAGCCTGGGGACCTTCCTATGCAGGGTCCACGCTGCCTCTTCCACCACCTGTGGAGGCTCCACGCCTGGGCGGTATAGTCCCTGCTGGAGCCATTTCCGGGGTCGCCCCCCTCCACGCCCTGCACGAGCTGAAGGCCAGAGAGCTGACTCCCTGCACCGGCACGGGGGAGGCCGCTCTGCGACCGCGTCAGCTCTGTCACACCACAGGGGGCCACAGCAGCGAAAGCAGCAGCGCCTCAAGACGCCTGTCTGGCCGCCGCCCACGGGCCGGAGCACCGGGATGTGGCCGCTCCCGGGGAGGCCGTCCGCTGTCCTGCACCGAGGGGCCTTGTCCTTCTCTCGGGAAGGGCCCACGTGGAGGGACGGCTCCAGACCCCGCACCCACACACCTGGCCCGCGGGGCACCTTCCATCTCCACGCTCGTGCTCAGCCGGCGGGCCTCGTCCTCCGAGCACAGACCGGCCACTGGCATTTCCTGCCCACGCAGGCCTGCCCGCACTCCTGAGGACGCGTCCCCAAAGAGGGCGTGTGGACGTCACCGCCAGCCCTCCCCGCCGCGGCCATGGAGCCCAGGCCCTGGCGACGTCAGACAAGGCTCCCGCGGGCCGATGAGCTAGAGCCTGGACTCGCGTGGGGGAGCCACGTCAGGCGGGTCTCACCCCTGGAGTCCTCGCAGCGGCGAGGGCCGGCGGCCTGGTGGGCCGGGCAAGGCGGCACACCTGCGGGCACAACTCGGGACTGGCGGGGGGAGCCACACCGGCCAGAGGAGGCCCCGGGCTCCCCGCCATGCACGCGCACAGCCAGGCGCCACCACAGCCGCCGCCGCCCTCTCCGGACGCTCTGCTCAGGCCGCGTTGCCGTCGGTCTGGGGGAGGGACCCCGCTTGGCTCAGGGGACCCCCCCACTCAGCCGGGGCTGCGCTGTGGCCTGAGGGCGTGGAGAAGACCAGAGGCACCCGGCTGATTCTCACACAAGGCTGCGCTGCTGCTCCCCATCAAGGGCTTCAGCGCTGGGAAGGCCTGCGACGCCCCCCGTGGGAGAAGGGGAGCCCCCGGGGCACCCCCTCCCTGGAGGCGGGTGGAGCAAGCGAACAGAGGACGGTTGACGTGGCTGTCCACGGCGGGGGGCTAGGGCACGGCCTGTACGACCCCCGCAAACAGCAGGCCGCAGGCCGGGCACGGCACACACCCAGGGCCCACGCAGCTGCGGTTCCGACCCGCGTCTGCCACTCAGGCTCACATGTCCCGGCCCAGGCTTCCCTGCTTCCCCAGCCCTGACGCTTCCCATCTGGAAATGGCCGCGGATGCAGCCGTCGCTCGGGCGGCCAGGGAGGCAGGTGAGTGAACCACGAGGAACACCTCACACCTGCGGTCCAGACGGCCCAGAAGCCTCAGTCCTCCCCCCTCCGCTGGGCGGCTAAGTCGGGCCTCCGGCTCGTCCCAAAGGCAAACGCTCGTCCCGGAATGGCAGCCGCGCGCCCCTCCTGGGCCTTACCAGACTTTGACAGGGCTGACCTAGTATCGTTCACCCGGATGTGGGCACCGTCCCGGGCAGCCCCTAAAGGCCTGGGAGTTGCCGCTGGGGGCCTGGCTGCTCATGAGGCACACTTGCAGGTGATTTCCAGAGCCGCCTGGCTATTGTGTTCGGCAGCAGAACAGCTCCCGCCCCAGAGAGGCCATTTGCAATAGGCGAAGGCAGTTTCTTCCCCGCTTCCCCTTCAGGTTTGTTGAGAAGGGCAGAGCTCTAGAACGTTCCGAGAAGGGCAGAGCACTAGAACGTTCCGAGAAGGGCAGAGCACTAGGACGTCCCGAGAAGGGCAGAGCTCTAGAACATTCCGAGAAGGGCAGAGCACTAGAACGTTCCGAGAAGGGCGGAGCACTAGGACGTCCCGAGAAGGGCGGAGCACTAGAACTTCCCGAGAAGGGCGGAGCACTAGAACATTCCGAGAAGGGCAGAGCTCTAGAACGTTCCGAGAAGGGCAGAGCACTAGGACGTCCTGAGAAGGGCGGAGCACTAGAACGTTCCGAGAAGGGCGGAGCACTAGAACTTTCCGAGAAGGGCGGAGCACTAGGACGTTCCGAGAAGGGCAGAGCTCTAGAACGTTCCGAGAAGGGCAGAGCACTAGAACGTTCCGAGAAGGGCGGAGCTCTAGAACGTTCCGAGAAGGGCGGAGCACTAGAACGTTCCGAGAAGGGCGGAGCACTAGAACGTCCCGAGAAG